>MU151175.1:61615-75311 GCA_015584085.1 Macrolepiota fuliginosa MF-IS2 | reverse complement strand
GGGCCCGGCATATACATATATCGCCTTCAGGACACCAGGCCCCCGGATTATCCCTACATAGCCTACATCCGGGATTTTGCCCTTTTGGGGTTTTTTGTCCGCCTGAGAATCATTGACCTGTGTCCGGTTTGGACCTAGCATAGGTCCGGTCCTTCAGAATTTGTCCGGATTTTGTATTTCCCTGCAAGCGCACCCAAAGCATATTGGACGAGTGGGCTTTCCTACTATAGAGTAAGAGGGCTGGTCTGAGAAACAATATATTAGGGAAGGTACCGTTTGCTCAACAAGATCTTTTAGGCCAAGAATCTCAGCATATAAATTTCTGACAGTGGAGTTCCGGAATTTGTGGTTCATGAACTTAAGATTATTGGAATCTGGCTTTTCCTTTTGTAATGCATTCTTGAAGGCTTTAAGCTTGAGGATGGCCAGACACTCTGTACAGGTTGCAGTTTCGGCACTGGTAGTAATGACTTGTTTAATGCAGGAAGTTGAATAGATGTGCAGCCGTGGGTGATCATACAACCATTTGCATGTGAGATAATGTAGGTCCTGGACTTGTGACTTCTCATCTTCCATTAACTGCCCCAACTGTCTCCCAAACACCTCCTGTGCAATAGACCTTTCATTGCAACCTCCACCACCAGTACCAGTAACACATGTGAGAAGATTTGCAACACGCACATCATTGCTTCCTGACAGACCAATACATGGCACAGGGCTTGCCTCCAGCTTGGACTTGTAAGTCAGCTGTACTTTAGGAGGTGCAGAGACTGTTGATGTAACATGGGGGGACTTGGTAGCTGGGCAGTTCAGCTTCACAAAACCCAGGGCCACCAAGGTAGGTGTACCTGCTGTCTTTGACTTTTGTTGTTGTTCAACTGTACATTTCTGCAGATGTGAGCGCCAACAACTTTGATCCAGTGGCCCCTTGAGTCAGACAACCTTGCCACATCTGCTGTGATGAGCACTACAGAGGTCCCCTGGTATAAATTCTACATGGGGGTCATCTTCTTGCAAGTTGTTCTGCCAGTAGACAACTATATGGTCTCTGACCATCAACATCCCATCCTTGTAAGCATTCATTGTTATGAAAAACACCTGTTGATCAGGCCTCATGTAAACCTCTCTTTGTTTCACTTGATCAGTTTCATTACCTCGCGATTACCTTGATATAAAAGCATGTATGACTGTGGATAGCTACGGACTTGATCCTTGTTCTGGTAGACCAAGAAGGGACTTATATAAATAGCTAGTTAGATACTGGTTGAACCTTAGTTTACTATTGTTGTTCCCCTCCTCTTATAAACATGAGCTAGTCTCTCTATATCTGGACATGTGTGCTTAAGTCTATATTGAGAACAGTTGTTGCTAAGCCTGTATAGGCACTTCGACTTGCTACTTGTATAGCCACTGAAAGCTGACGACCCTTCAGTCATAACATTCATCTTCTTCTGTGCATTCAGGGCAGATTTGCTCTCCCCCTTTCCAGCAGCAATGAACCACTTTTTCTTGGGTGACTCTTCTTCATCAGTAGCGCTACTTGAACCATGATCTCCCAGCTTTGTGGATAGGTCACCCTTGCCATCTTGTGACTCCTGCTTTTGCTTCTGTGGTACCCAAGGCACAAGCAGGAGCTTCCCTACTCCAGTGTGTAATCCCTTAACTGCCCAGTTCTTTGGCTTGTGACCCTGTGCACCCACTCCCTCATTCACTAGTTCCATTTCCTCACCCAGCATTCACCCCATAGTAGCCCCACCCTCAGGTGCTTGTTCTTCCACCACATAATCTTCAGGTACAGCTATATTTGCCTCTGGTGGGTACACATTCACCACCATTGTTTGAAATAATGAGACTCAGCTGAGGCTGATGTCTCCATGCAGATTCCCACCATGCACCCACAGAGGCATCCCGGCAACTTGGTGTTGGAGGGTGTTCATCGCAAACATTCCACAATTGAAGGTGTCATCTTGGGTTAAACATGGTAATGTATTTCCAGTGTTTATGAAAGTGCTGTACTTCAAGTGAGCTAACCATGCATGCAATGCATTAACCATGCTTGTCAGCAGTTGCATCTTAGTAGCAAATGAGTCCCCTGAGGTCAAGGTGAGTTAGCTGTCCTGTTATGCATACTTGATTAACAGAACTAACCATAACCCACTTCTCTCTGTTGAAAATCAACGAAACACACAATCCAGTGATTTCCATGGACATGAGCTGGGAAGATCAACCTCTCCAGTTTGTGCTGCTCAATCTTCTTTGCAACACGCTGCAGGAGACCAGATTCATCAAAGCATGCCCCACCAGATTTTTCTTCAAGACCCTCCTTCCCCATGCAGTCCTTGAGTGTCCATGCGAAAAGCCAGTCCTCCACAAGGGTCCCCTCACCTGTCATCTTCAGTTCCTCTACAATGGTGGAAATTATCTCATCACTCAGCCACTCATCCCCAAGCAGAGTCATACAACTCAATGACTGAACTGCCCCTCCTTGATACTTGAGACATGTGTTCTACCCAAACTCTCCCAAAACCTTGAGCACCTGTTTTGCAACACTGACCATCTGTTGACCTCTTTTCCCTTCAGCTATTTCCTCCAACCACTTCAAGCTATTATGCCATGCCCTCTGGTGGCCATATAACTGCTGTATCTGTTTCCAGAATGTGACAGCCCATAATGGTACATGTCCTCTCCCTTCATTGTAATGAGGATCTGCAATTGATTTTGCCCCATCCATCCATGCCCAGTGTAGCAGAGACCTGAGCTGTCCAAGGACACATTCAGGTGGTATGTCCCATAATCACAACACATCAAGACTTGTATTTGGCTCATCACTTGAAAACCATTTGCTGGCACCAACAGTTACAATGGATGCAGATGGGCTTGGAAATTTGAGGCTGAGAAAATGAAGGACCAGTATGTCATTATTGGGGATGAGTTCTTGAAATTTGGTCAGAACGCTAATAGCATTGTTGTGTGCATGTCATACAAAGCCAGGTAGGTGTTCATCATATGTTTTACCAATGCCAATCCATTCAAGGGGGTTGAAGCACTTGTGTATATTGGTGGGATCATTGTCCTGAAGGTCTATACATGCCATGGGGGAGATTTTGGCAGGATAGGAGTATGAAAAAGACTGAAAAATTGTAGGAGATGAAATTTGAATATACCATTGATCATAAACTGGCCCAATTGTGAGATCTTATTTGCCAGCTCAAATATAAAATATATGAGTGAAAATATTGACAACTTTCAGGATCAAACACACAGCTACTGGGTGCAAGGGCAACAAGTTAACCCTTGGTCCATTCGTCCTTTCTGGACCCAACCTCCTATAGCCCCTCCAGGCTGTCCAATCCTGGGGGGACCCAGGCTCCAAAATTTCAGGTCTTGTATGTCCATTTTTGCCCCTGGCCTGACAGCCGGGCCTCCAAAATCTGTCTGGTTTGGGATGTAGGCTATATAGGGATAGTCCAGGGGCCTAGGACACCCTGTCCAGTGTGGTGACTTAGTGCAGGAAAAGTGGCCAGCCAATATGGCTGTATCTGGATGGATTATCCAGTCTTGACAGGTAGCTTTAACATATGCCTGAGGAAGTGGTGAGGTGTGAACTTGAATTGGGTAAGTCATTTTTTAGTTTTGAGTCACACAAGTGTTCAACTGGTCCTTGAGGTTTAGGTTTGGCAGCATATCATTGTACCAGAACCCAGTGCTCAGTGCTTGAGCCTCAGGGCATGTTTCCATCTGAGTTGGAGTGTCCATATCAGTGATTGTCACTGAAAAAGGTGATGCATTGAAGTGAGGTGATGTGGGTTTGGTCAGTGGATTGAAAGGAGATTCATGATACTCCTCTTGGATCTCTTGAGCGTATATGGTTGCTTATTGCAGACTGGAACCCCTGTGAAGAGATGTAGGTAACAGTCCAACAAAATATAAGACGACTACGTCTGTCAGTCACAAGGCTTCGAGACCAGCCTGTCCTAAGATCACAAGTAAGGGCAGGATAAGCGGACAGAAGGCGCTAGTGACAGCACAGAGTTCGTGATGAAGGGAAGGTGGCAGTGGTTCAATGAAAGGGGGGACTGCGTCTGTCGGTCCAGGAGCTTTGACGATTGAACCAAAAAGGTCGCAGGCATGGAGTCAGGAGAAAAGTGAGCAGAGGGCATGTTGGGAAAAGAGTTTGAGAAGTGCGGAGCACAGAGAAGGAGTAGTATTTTCTTATAGGTAGTCAGAGTCCTCGAGAGAGTTTGATAGCAAGCAAACGGGGGTATAATTCGGTACCAAAACAATCCAGACAGTGTGCTATTTAACTATGAAAATTATGTAGAGAGAGAATATTTGGTGGTACGATAATTTTCACTAAGAAATACTGAGCAAGTGAAGGAATGAGACAATAAAGAAATTTTTCTAATTAGTTGGACACATATAGGGGATCTGAATAGTTATGGGATGGAAAATTTTCTTGACAAGTAAGAATGGAGGATGAAACGATCGTGTAGTATTGAAGGAGGGAGGATCTGCACTCTGAGCATTAAGAATAAAATAGAGGAGGAGGTACTTAAGGAAAGGTATGAAACAGAAATATATTATGGAAGTGTGGGTCCATATTCATTGGTAACTAGTTGAGAGAACAGGTTCGGAGCAGGTATGTTCAGGGTGTCATATATGCAGAATGTTGTTGATGAAACTTGGGTGTTCTGTTTTGAAATGGGCGATGTGGATCGGGCTTGGGCGTAGCTGGTCCGCATTCCCCACAGTGAAACCGCAAAGGGTGCTAGGAAGAATAGAAGATACCAGTAGCGAGACAGTGTTACTGAGAGTGTGTCTGATCTTCTGAGAGAACAAGTGATCGGGAGTGTAAAATTAAACATATGTCCTTGCAAACAACCAAGTGTCTATGCTACAAGAGGAATTGGATGTTTTTGTGTCATACGGGCCTATCTGCGGCCACCCTGAGACAAGAGGTGAAAAATCCTGAAACCATTCCTAAGGTTCTGAACTTGTGTGGTACGAAATTATGTTGCATGAAATTTCTAACCTAAGAATGAAAGGGAAGTTGGTGATGTGTATGTTGACCATGTATTTCGAAGGGAACGAGCGAATGCGGGGTCTGGAAGCACTGTGCTGAAGTTCAAGTCAAATATGATTATGAAATTAGTTGTGGGTCCATGTGGATTTTCCCCGTAGGTCTAACAATCTGACACGAAGACTGAATCGATCTCGAAACGAAATGTTGTGGAAAGCTTGGCAGCGGAATGTGGATTGAGGAGGGTCGGAAGTTAGAGGTTGGAGTGATGTAGGGGCGGGACGACGAGAGGGGTGAGCGCTCTGTCAATGAATAGGAGATATAGATCGGTGCCGTTTCGTGAACGACCGATCCACGATCTCCGCGCATGTATGTATTGGTATTTGGTAAGTGTATTCAACAGGCAGCAGATAGAGTCTTGCATTGGCCCTTAGCCTATGCTGGGTATACTGGGGCTGGAAGTTTAGTCTGTAGGCTCAACCGATGCTACCTTCGTGCTCCATTTATTCACGGTTGGCACACTACCGGCCATTCCCATGGGTATGCCGGCGGGAATGTACCACAGTGGTATACTATAACGAATATATGGTATAGTATATACATGTTCGTGATTCTGAACAAGCCATCCGATTCCGTGGTGCCCGAAACCACATCAGTCGCCTTTTCGTTTAACCAAAAGTACCTAAAACGGTGGGTGAAATTGATCTGGAGAATAAGGGGTAGGGGTAGCAGTGGCTTACCGGGGGATGGTTTATAAATTTGGTACCGGAATGGTCGGAAGGCGAGAGGAGGCCGTTGAGGCTGAAAGTGGTAGCATTGATGAGTTACCGGCATTGAGGCCTGAGCGCTGAGCTGTTGATGAGCTGTACGTGAGCGCGTAAGCCGCTAACGCGTAAACGAGGGCCAGCAAAGTTAGTTTCAAGGCTGCCCCCAGCGCAACTGACTATAGACAGTGGCCTTCATTTCGGTCTTCTTCTGGTGCTCGACTGTACATGAGTCCTGTCAGTCGTATTCAGCGCGGATCTGAGAATTTCCCCCCCAATTGGAGCATAAGCGGGGTGTACCGTCAGATCAGCAGGTGGCATTGGATCATATATGGTTCCTCCTACCGCCAGTATTTCTGGTGTCCCAAAATATAAACACTTAGGCTCCAGGTCCAGCCCTGGAGCTTGATAGACGAACACAGATTGGATGTAAAAACCGTGAACTAAGACAAGCCGTATTATAGTAATGAAATATGCTGTTTAGTCTGTACAAATATTGTTTGCATGTGTCGTGCTACGTTCCGAAGTTTCGTGGCAAATTACAGGAGTCCCAAGGAGGGGGTAAGACCATATCTGGGTCTGCGGGGCTAGGCTGATTCCTAGGTGCAACTTGAGCATAGCGTGGATGGGGATATCAAATGAACCATAACCGGGGATAGGTATAGCTGTTGGTGAGCTCACTGCCTCAAGGGGTCTTGTTATGTTCTGCGTTGAGCGCTGGTCTCCGCTCTATAACATCCTGCTGAATAGGACTACTGTTAAGAAGAATTATATTTGTGCGAATAAAGTGTTGAATAGCGTATGAACCACATACCACCTACATTAAAAGCCAATAACTACTGTAGTGTAGAGCCGGGTAGTGGGCCAGCAACGAATAGTACAATCAGACAGTGGATGCGGGTGTGATCGCGTCCGAAGGTCATTGGGCTTGAAAGACGGGCGGAAGGCCAACAAGAAAGGAGAGAGAAGAAAGAAAGACCGAAACGAAACGAAACCGAAGCTGTTTAGACAGAAAAGACCAGCATAGATTAAGTGGGGAGAAAATAAACTACTATAATAAGAATGTATTTTATATGATTCGTCGGGCGGAGGAAAACGGATGTGGGGAAATGAGGGCGAGGTGTCCGCTTTGTCAGACTACCAGAGAACGCCAGTTGGCGCCTAGTTTTCATAGGTAGCCGACTGGATGTCTCTACGGTAGCCGCGTCAATATACGGAAATCGACTAGGCTTGAAAACAAGAGTCCCAACCATTTAACCCCCTTCACCCAAAACACCGGACTACGTTTTACGGCACATAGCGGAACCTGACATCCCCAACACGTTGCTCAATCTCTTCAATCTGCATTCTCCTTTCAATCGGCAGCCCAATCGGTCCAGGGCCCTCTTCTAATCCAGCACCACTCTCATGATCTGCCTTCCCCATGCCACCTACCGCCCCAGGCCCACCTCTCCCAACACCAACTAACTCATCCGCATAAAATGCCGCCACCCACGAATACAACTCGAAGCCCCTCCTTGGTATGCCCAGCGGCAACCGAGGCACAAACAATGCCGCAACTAACCCAAGCACAAAAATCACCACAAGGGTGATGATCATCTGTTCACGAACTATATATGCGTCTGCTAGTAGGCGGTCTGGGTATGCTCGTGCGAGGATTGAACCGGAGCCGGCGAAATATGACAACATATTGTTGGCGTCTGCTAGTCCCCTTGCCTTTTCAAACAAGGAGGCAGAGAGGGATGTGTATCCGTATGCACCTTGGCCTGTTGTATACGATATCGCCTAAAACATGGGAAGTTGGAGATGTCTAGGTGCAAAGGAAAGTCACGGGAACGTACGATGGTAGAGGGAACATAATATGAATCCCGGCCATTATCTTTAAGGATTTGGTTCACACTATTCTGGTGTGCGACTACATACACATCCTGAATCCTCTTCGATAAAAGTGTTTTCCGCACCCCATCCACATCAGTCCCATTATCATTGGTCATAAGCTGATTACCCATTCTCTTCTCTTTCACACCACCCGCCTTGAAATCTCCTACAGCATTCCCCTTCTCGACAATCCTCGGTGTCGTGGGGGTGCCGACGGTAGAATTGTACACCTCGACGATCCAAGGTTCAAAGACCTCGACGCAGACGGCGGCGTCGTATCCGATGTAAGTTGCTGTGCCGTTGGCGTCTGGGATTGGGTCGCCACGGATGGGGAAGGAGCCTTGGGCTGCGAATGTTGAGTTTAGTCGGATGAGGATGACTTCGAGGGAGACGAAGCCAGTGTCATCTGCACCTGAAGAGAATATATGTAAGCATTGAATATGATTTTGTTCGAATAAAGTAGATGAGCTTACCCATATTATATAGTGGTTGACTCCAATAAGCGTGGTTCACGCCGTTATTATAAAAATTCGCTACAACGAACAGCACCATCAATTACTGCTTTGGTCGCACTGAGTCCACAAGGCACTCACGGGCGTATAATGTCTTATTCTGATCGACATTTGATGGCCAGTCCTGATCACCACTAACCAAGGCCGCGGGAGGTATATCGTCTGGGAAAGGTTTTTGGTAGTAGTCCAACAAGGTCCCAACTGTGTCCTTGGGAATGAAAACGTATGTCATTGATAGGTTTTTGCTTGTTGGAAGACTGGTCTGCTGTGTTAGGCCTGTCAACATCTCCGATATAAAAGGATGATTACTCACATATTGTTCCCCGCATCCGGAAGATTCGCGCATCTGATCCTAATGCCCCACCTCGGTTGTCTATACAAAGCGAAGTCAATACCTCTCACACAAAGTACACCGTGAACCAGTTGGTTCAAGAAGCCGGGTACACACCTGACAATATCTCCAGGTGAAACCCCAGCCTGCCGCACGTTCACAGGCGTCTCAGAATTCGGCGTATCCAAAGACGGCGCCAAAGTACTCGTCTCGAATGTTCCAAAGCCGCTCCCGTTTGGTTGCAGCTGTGAGTTCGTCGTCTCAGAAAAGTACACTGTGTCGATTTGACTTGCGTTTGATGGGTTCGTCCACTGAAGATCAACGGCAGGTGGGAGAGCACCATGGCTCGAGTACGGTGTAAGTGACCATGTGAGGCGGAAGTCCTACATGGACCTATGTAAGAAGATTTTTAGATGGTGGGATGTCGGACGAACATTAAATGCTGTAATATTTTGAGCCCTTGCGACGTCAGCGGCAGCGATATCGCCTTTGATCGCGGTTTCGTAGTAGTCTTCCCATTGGTTCTGTGGTAACAATTATCATCCAAGAACACGTAGGAAGTTGTGAAGAGGTGGTCTACCTTCACTTGTGTCTCAATGATCACAATACGGCCGAAGATGAATGAGAGCAGCCGTGAGACGCCGAGCAGTGCGAGGAAGAATATGATGTGTATTGACCATGGTCGGGCGCTGATCAGGAAGTGAGATTAGACGTGTGACATAGGTAAATGGATGGCCTACTCGTAGCGAGATCGACTATTCCGAGCAGTGCCAGGATACGTCTGTCGATTCCACAACAGCCAAAATCCGCTCCATGCGCTCACAGGATCCTCTGCGTGTGGCGCAATGTCCTTCAATCGCATACCGGGGTGATTACGATACCTCGACTGATGTATCACTGACGCCCATGCTGTACAATAAAACTTTCAGTAATCCATATTCTGCCGACAGGCCAATAAAAAGAACATTCACCAGTAGCTTCCAAATGCCTCCTCGCAAGCCCAATCAAACTCAAACCTAGCAAGAACCCCACAACCCCACATCCAGCACCGACAGCCACTCTTGTCTGGAACAACGTCCGGCCTCTCGCAACCCTCACAAAAAGCAATAGGAACGGGTACGCAAGGAGGCATAGCAACACATGTACTGTGAGTAGCTTCCATTGTGGCACTTCGTAATGTCGCGAGAAAGGATGTTGTTTTCGCGGTTTGGGAAGGCCGTTAGGAAACAGGGATGGGGAAGGTGTTTTGAGGAAGTTGGTCTCTGTGCCAGTGCTAGGAGTTCTGGATGTGGGCGTGTAGGAATTATAGTTGTAGCCGTAGCCGTCGCGGTGGGCATTTGGACTGAGCTTGCTCGGGTCATGTTCCTTGTCATTTAACACCGAATCAGAAGTACCACCTCCCCTGGTGGTGTACGGGTCAAAGTCAGATTGTGAGTCGTCTGCTACATCTTCAGCTAGCGAAACGTAGTGGGGCCCACGAATCGGCGCTACGGGTGTTCTGTCATGTTGAATAGGGTTTAATTCTGTGCCTATCTCGCTGTGACTCGACATGCGTTCATGATTGGGCCCGTTCCCAGGCTCTGACGTAGAGCTTAGGTGGGATAAGGAGGGGAGGCCTACGTTGGGAGTAAACGCGGCCATGGACTGAGAGGAAGTGGCAGAAGGTAGCGGAATATCACTTGTGGGGTCGTTGGTCCTTCTCAAGTCATGTGAAGAGGATATTTTGATAGCAGAAAAAGTAGGAAGGGGGATTGGGAAGAGGTGGGGACGGGTTGCAAGGTATGAGGGTATTTATGGTGGCCTTGTGGAGAAAACATAGGAAGGATTCCCAAGAAAGCATGGGCGTCTCGACCGTGCACCAGACACAGTGGTGCCCCATTGAAGTCGGCGATGTGCAAACCAAGTCGTGGTGCTGCAAGAGAGGGACTCCATCTTGTCTTTTCGGATTTGGCACTTGACGTAAATAGCTTTAATCGACGTGATGATTAGGTGGGTTCTGACTGGCACGGATCAGGTGGCGATGATACGAGTGCTTAGAAATTGTGCTGCGGGTGGCTCCTCTCCGCCTACATACTCAAACTATCTCCTTGGAACCTTGCCGGTACCGAGCAGTGTTACCGGACAAACCATATACAACAGGTTTGGCGAGCACCACGCTACCCAGAGCCAGGTTGGCGTCAATTTAATGATCAGTATGGACGTCGACATCCCCCGCTTCGTCCAGTCTCTCCTCAAGGCCATCGGAGGTATCAGCTCGACGGCCACCGAGAATTTTGCCAAGAAATCATTTATAGTCCGTGGTGGTAGCCCTGCAAAGATAAAACCGATATCCATCGGGACCGTGTGCCATATTAATATCCCAGTCAATCAAAATACAGATGTTCGTTCTTTCAGACCCTAAAATACAGCTCTACCCATTGGTCCGTTATTAAAATTTACACATCTGTGGCTACAACATTGATCGGGTGGTGGAGAAGTGTGACTGGTTCTTGGGGCTCTAACGGGTGTATCGTCTTTGTCGGGCTTCGCTTGTAACATTAGATTACGTCAGATAGCGGGGATAGTGTATGGAGGGTATGCGGAGCTTACCGAAACATATTGAGCGAAAGCTTCCCTGCCTAACAGGCAGTGAACAGGTGTCTTAGCTACGATGGGCAGGTGGGCCCATCGCAAAAAGAGACAAGTCTCAGCTGTCGTAGTAATACCTGCACTGGCTGGAGGATGGTGCATCTGGGAGCGGAGGGCGGAGAAAATAAAGCAGCAGGCGGGCAGCGGCGGCAGACACATCGAAGTGGCAAGGAGAGCGCCATACCTTATGTGACTGTGACTTCGCCCACGAAGACCATGCTCTGCTCCCGTCATTCGGAGCATCCTGCCCACCCAGTGCAATGACTTAGTGCAGGAAAAGTGGCCAGCCCATGTGAATGGTATGGCTGTATCTGGATGGATTATTCAGTCTTGACTAGCATTTATCTGAGGAAGTGGTGAGGCGTGAACTTGAATTGGGTACGTCATTTCCTGGTTTTGAGTCGCACAAGTGTTCGACTGGTCCTTGGGGTTTTGGTTTTGGTGGCATATCATTGTACCAGAACCTAGCGCTCAGCGCTCAGGCCTCAGGGCATGTTTCATCCGAGTCGGAATGACCATATCGATGATTGTCACTGAAAAAGGTGGTGCACTGGAGCGAGGTGACGTGGGTTCGGTCAAGAAGGTTCGTGGTACTCCTCTTTTGGTCTCTTGGGTCGATAGGGTTGCTTATTTTGTACTAGAACCTCTGTGAAGAGATTTAGACGGCGGTTCAACAAAAAAATAGGACAATTGCGTCTATCAGTCACGAGGCTTCGAGACCAAGCCCTAAGATCACAGGTAATGGAAAGACAAGCGGACAGAAGGCGCTGGTGATAGCACAGAGTTTGTGGAACCGTAGAGAGTGCTAGAAAGAATAGAAGATACCAGTGGCGAGGCGATGTTACTGAGAATGTGTCTGATCTTCTGAGAGAACAAGTGACTGTGGGCGTGAAATTAGGACCCGTGTCCTTACAAACAACTCAGCATTTACGCTACGAAATGACCCAGATGAATTTATGTTGTATGGGCCTATCTACGACTGTCCCGAGACAAGAGGAGGTGAAATCCCTGAAACCATTCTAAAACTGAGGTCCCGAACTTGTGTGGTACGAGATTATGTTGTGATATTTTCTAATCTACCTAAGAATGAAAGGGGACCAGGTAAGGTTTTTTTTCCGCGGATTTCGAAAGAGACGAGTGAATGTGAGGTCTAAAAACACTATACTAGGGTCCATAGTCAAATATGATTACGAGATTGGTTGTGGGTCCATATGGATCTTTCCTGACAGCTAGAATGAGTCTAACAATCTGAAGCGAAGGCTGAAGCGATAATTAATGAAAAACACTTGGCAATGGAATATGGATGGAGGAGTACTTGCCCTACCCGTAGGAAAAAAGGAGGGTTGGAGGTCGGAGTGACGTTGGGGCGGGATGACGAGAGGGTGAGTGTTCCGTCAATGAATAGGAGATGTGGATTGGTGCCGTTTCGTGAGCGACCGATCCACGATCTCCATACTTGTATGTTTCGGTACTCGGTGGGCGTATTCAATAAATAGTAGATAGCCTCGCATTGGCCCTTAGCCTATGTATACCAGAGCTGGAGGTTTAGTCTGTAGGCTCAACCGATGCTACCTTCATGCTCAATGTTGTTCACGACTGGCATATCACCGGCCACTCCTACGGGTATGCCTGTGGAAACGTACCACTGTGGCACATCATAACAAGTATATAGCATATTTTAGTGCCACTTACACACAGAGCAAGTTTCGTGATTCCGAACATGCCGCCCAACTCTGCGGTACTCGGAACCATACAAGTCGCCTTTTTGTTCAATTAAAAATGCCTAGAGAAATTGCCAACACCAAATTTTGCTTGCATGTTGTAAGTGATACGAGCCATGAAATAATCCGCAGTCGTGCTGCAGGGATCTCGAATAATGAATACTCTCTTCATATACGGCAACAAGCGATGGATCGCGTTTCGGTGGAGTGGGGGTGCCTTGTTGGCTACCCTACCCCTACCTCTTGCTGCTTTCGGTGCCTTCTGAATACCCAATCCTCTAGACTAGAGCCGTCTATTTCAATTTGATTAGAACTAGTTGAGATCGCTGCATCCAGCAGCTGTTCGAGAACCCCGGGCCAACGACGCTCTGGTAGACCCCGGCGCTGAAAGCTGTATATCTGGGAACGGTTGTGGACCCTGTCTCACAAAGACCCACGGGGAGACCAGGGCAAGATAATCATCGGGAGCGCGGCCCTCATGGTTTCGTTCTACCAGGTACACGGTTGCCGTTATTTTGGGGACCCAAACGAGAGTGGGGATGAGGTGCGCCTGGACCGATCGCAAGTTCGGAGTGGGAATAAACGCGTTTGAGAATCCCGAACCGTACAACCCTCTCTAGCACCACCTGCGGGTGTAGAGGGAGGTGTTGGCGGGGGTTTCGACTGGGAAACGGGTCATTATTATCCTTGCACCTTACAACATTTGGGACCGGGATAGCTAAGTAGCTATGGGATGAGCATTGTGATCGAAAAGCTTAACGGTGACCAATAACTCTAGGTGCGCCGCTACCGACACCAACCTGGAAGCCTGTCTAAGCGGCGCCGATCCGAAGTCTTGTGCT
>MU151175.1:19587-61515 GCA_015584085.1 Macrolepiota fuliginosa MF-IS2 | reverse complement strand
ACCTCACCTTGCCATTGGAAATGATTTTCCTTCATTCTGTTATCACAGGTTCCTGTCTTCCAATGTTAATGTAGTGCCATGAACAATACTATAGTAACACCAATAGTAGTAATAAGTAATTTAAGTGATTTAAGTGAAAAACAAATAAACTAGATAGCAAAAACAGGTATAGCTTTTAGTCCCATAAAGGTTCAAGAAGATGATGCACCTGAGACGCCCTGCATGCTCAGGAAGAGGGGTTCATTCATGTACTTTCAATATAATCATTGGTGGTCATCCTTCTATTAAACATGAGGTCTCACTCACTGCTGGATGTTCAGTAGAGAGTTGCGGATGTTGCTTGACTTTGTCCTTGACCCTGTTTTCCCTGGCTTCATTGTGTTCGTTGAATTTCCGGTAGCTCCTTTCGGCTTTTTCCCTGCAGGTTCATTAGCGCCGGCTGGTTCCCCTAAGCAGAATGTTGCTTACCCAAGCAGCCGCATGAGCCCCTTAAGTGATGGGTTATGGTTATCATCTGGGTGCCCAAGTTTGTAGGTGACAGCTCAAAAAACGTATTAGAACATACTCAAGATCTCGATCAACCACTATGGGATTATAATGGTGAGCAGGGAGTTCCATAGAAGCCGTGTGGACATTGGGGACTCACTGCTGTGAGCGATTCGCCGGTCCCATCTTCTTTCATCAATGCAACCTGTGAGTCTTTGCATGCAGAAATACAGATCTGGGGAATCAGAATCAGAGCCTGTAAGGCACCAAGTGAACCCAACCCACATACCACACGTCGCCCATTTTTCCACTTGGTAGCCTTGTCTTGTCTACAATATCCTGTGCAGGTCCGCCGATTCGACAAGTGGTCCTTTGGATCCCTACACCACACCTCAAATCCATATGCTATTTTGGCGATTTCGTCCACACACTTGTCTCCGACTACTATGCTCCCAATCTCAAGGGCTGCAGTTATAGCATGTTAACCAAAGACCATATGTGGGCGTCCGTCAGGAGACTATACCTCGGCGACCAAACCGGTGAACTAGGGTATTCGTCAATGAAGAAGAGACATGCAGAGTTGGTTCGCAATAGGCGTACTTCCGCTGTATAGGGTACTGTTCACCCTGTTGCATCTGTAATGTGGTAGATCTGAGAAGTAACGTTGAATAAGGGTTAATCATGATCAAAATCAAAGTTTCTGCACCCATAATTGTATTTGAGTAGCAAGCGTCCCAGATTGCCTGTAAATTAACGCTCAGCCAAATGGACAAGGGCCGTAAGATAGCCTGTGCTTACTACCACTTGAGAACCCTTCCCGACTTTGTCCACCAAGTATTTTTTAATGTCCTAGAGTTGTGTTCGAAATGTTCAATGGGTTCGATGAGAAGAGCAAGGTACGTACATCATCCTGGATCAACAGTAACATCGTAATCTTTCCTTCCTCGTCTATTGCATCAGTCGGTACAATATCTGTTGGTTAGTCAGGGTAGTATCATAATTACGGCGGCCGAGGCTACCCACACTCGTCGCAGGCGTCTTCTTCGTCCATCCCCCTGGATCCCCCCAGTGGAGACTCCTCCTCAGGTTTCTGATGTCCATGCCCGATAACTGTATAGTTTTAGTCTATCTTCGTGTATATAAGCTATTTATGCACTCACAAACAAAAAAATATTGAGCATTCTCAATGTCCTCTACGAAATTTGCAAGGTGGGTTGTCTATGTTAGTGTCAGTAAGGGTCATACACAGTCACAGGATGGAGGTGCACTATGTTCTTGTGTGTTGTCGGTTGTTCGCTTTGTGGAAGAGCGGGATCATCGGAGAGGATTGTGATGTCTTCCTTACGATAATTATATTTCCCTAAGGCAAGGACGTTGAGGTCTGAAAGATGTGAAACTGAGTACACTCACTTTGCAGGAGCTTTGCAATATCCTCCACACGGTCTCGTGGCCGGGAGAGGGCATGTCCTTTACAGTTTACATAGCTTACCCCAATCAGTAGCGCCTTTCGAACGCTCACGAACGGTAAGGGTGGGTTCTAGGTGAAGGCGTGAAGGATGGCTCGGATCTGCAGAAACCAACTTGGCTCACCGTCATGGTGGTAAGCTTGTAGAGTCTACTTGAATAACCATGAACATGCTGCCTCCTTCACAATCGGGCCGTGCTCATGCACAGCTTTGGTAGTTTTGGCTCACAAAGCCAAACGTCTTTCTTCCACCCGCGTCTATTAACTACTTGATTTGTGAGGTCGAGGGGAAAACACAGAGTCTGTGGGCCTGGAGGAATCATGCCTATACAGCCGTTTCGGTTTAGTTTGGCCCACGTGATGGGCGATACTCGAAATACACAAAAATTCAGAAAAATAAGAAAATTGCCTACCTCTTGTCTACACGCTTCCTACACTGTCTAGTGTAATTTTCTCGCATCTACGGACCATCGGCGCATTAGTCCTGACCTGAATCAGCGTGCGCTTCGACTTTTAGACCAAGAAATGTCACCCAGAGCCATAGCCAAAGTATTAGGTATACCAGCGAAGAGTATTGAGTATTGGCGTGTCGATTATGAGCAATATGGCTGCGTTGCACCACCGGGGGTCCTGCTAGGGCGTCCTCGCTTGCTGACAGCTCCGATTTTAGAGGAGTTATGCCAGCTTATTGAACATGATCATCCAACGCTCTACTTGGATGAACTTCGTGACTGGCTCGTTGTCTACCACGACATTCAGTGGATATCTTTAGGTTGTTTTGTTACTAATTAATACCAGTGCTACTCTCTGCTATACATGTTTGATAAGCTTTAAGGATATGCACACGACTGAGTGCGATGACGCGCGTTTGTGTTCCCTTTTGGCTTTAGCCTCGGTTGTTTCCGTTGCTAACAGGAACTGCCTGCCTACATTAACATAGGTTCAGCAAAACTCCTCCCGATTTAGTGGCTAGTGGGGCGTGGATTTGTGCATCTTGTCTATCATATACAATTGATGCTTATGAGCATACATGCTTATTCTGTGATAGCTCATAAGATCGCCCTGAGGTTGATATTTTGGTGTAATTATGTCAAATCTGGCGGTGCAGAACACTTGTAAAGTCCCGGGTGACAGTGTGCCGAATCAAACTCGGACTGCAATGTATAGCCACATAACGTCCCGGTGGCCTATGTTCCAAAGAGCTTCAGAAGACTTCCCAATGAAGCAGGCACATGTCTACAAGTAACCTAAATGAGTGTCAAGCTAGTCGCCTCCCCTGCACCTGGCCTACCATTTGCTCCCAAGTACATTTCCAGTCCCCCTACGCGGGTCCGATGAATAAGACTTGATAAACCATCACAAAATCCTTCTGGAACACAAATATAATTAGAAGATATGATTGTTATTCGCGCAGGCGAGTAGTATAACCCAATTCTTCACACATTCTTCACGCGGCTACCGCGGAGCGCGAGGGAGTGTGGAGGGAGCTTATCGTCAGATGGCTTGCTGAACTTCTTGGTTGGCATCGACCTAAGCCTGGTGCTGTGTTATGAGTTTCTTATAAACACATTAATCAATCTCTTTATTCTATCACACAAGGTCCTGATGAAATTCAAGTTTCCGACGCTGTCCAGGTAGGTCCCGTTCGCTGAGCTTCTCGTTTCGATAGAGGCCCCTAACTTGCTTTCGGATGTTTCATTCACACTGGACTAATGGACTGCCTACTAATCACGTATACCCAGGAAAGCAACAGAGTCATCGACTAGTTGTGGCGCCAGAGCTGCGTCGGATGGAGGGCGTAGGTCAGTGCTAAAGCTGTAATTCAAGTTTAAAGAGAATCACTGACTCGCCATATACGCCACACCTCACCATTTATGTAATTGACCCTTTAATTCGGTTGCTACAGCTGGACATTCCTAGGGATCCCTCTCATACGAGGAGACGTCAGGAACGAGCAAACACCTCCCGACGCCGCACCTAACGACAAGACCAACAATATACCTGATAACAGGTCACAACCGAGGATCAATCAACTAGAACCTGGCCACGGGCTTGGGACCTTTGAGGGGGAAGGAAAGAGTGGGAAATCTAAGAAATCTGGATTTTTGTTCGCCCTTTTCAAGTCATGTATAGGGTCGGAGTAGATGCAGTCGGATGGAATGGCACTTTCCCACCACCACTCTTTGGGTCTGAAGGGAACCATCATACACCACTAAATCCGAAATTTGTTGTAATCACATACACATAAACCGGTGTCCGCCAGTACTTTGACATTCAAACATATAACTACGCCCCCGACCAATTACTACAACCAATTTCACCAGGCGGCAGGTAATCCAGCTGCTGGGGCACCAATCTCGGTCAGCTCCATCAGGGGATCAAGGGTTCCCTTAAACTGTGGCAGATACGCAGCATCTGTGTACGGGCAATGCACCAACTGCGAACCCTTGTAAATCGGCGTATAGGTAGCGGCACAGACTTCGAAAGGTGTAAACTCGTCGTATGAGATCTCCACGGCGTTTCGTGGGTTACGGTCTCCGGCCGCGATACGTTGCCGAGCCTGCAAGGTAAGCTATCAGAACACATAGCTGATTAAGGATGACGAGATATTCGTACCTGTGCGGCGATCTTCGGGTCAGGGTTAAGTTCCAATAGCCGTTTCGCAAAGCGTGCAGCATGAGCTTGATTGTTTGCCTTAGCGAAAGCACCAATGGCACTACGTAGGGCAATTTGAAGGTGGGAAGGTTGCATTTGGCAGTGGGTGAAATACGCCGCGAGCTCGAGGTTTCTCTGAACATTGTCAGGTTCCTGTTCGACAACGCGCCTGCGTTCAAGTTCAATTGAGACACCAAGAAGGTACTCCCTGGCGGAGGTCACGGTGTCTCGCCACTTTGTACGGAATGAGTCCTCTCGAAAAAATGGATAGTGGCGGAACACGAACCTGCTTAGCTTCTTCATCCGATGAAATGACAACCAACAACAGTGTGTGCAAAACCGAACGGAATGCTGCTTGGGCATCAGCAAGCTTATTACCCGACACGAATCGGTAACCCTCCGCTAAATCTGACCGCACAGACTGTAATGAACGTGCAGACACAGGCAATACCCTACTAGGAGAAGCTTCTCCAGGGTTGCGCCTGACATGCAATTTCAGGGGAGGGAGGGAAGCAACGGGCGAGAGGTAAACATGTGATGAACGATATATCGACAAGAAGAGGGGTTTGAGGAGGACAAAGTTGCTGATACCAAATTGACGATTGAGCAGCTATCCAACGATCATGAGGCCGAGAGAAAGAAACGCAATATGTGGGAGAGATACTTACCTGCATTGCCGACTCGAATGACCCAGCGGCAACATGGTCAGCTGCCAATGGCGAATTGCGCACCCACAATTCTGTCTCATCGACGCCAGGTGACGCACCCGCGCCTAATTCTTCCTCCTCTGCGGCCTCCTCTGCGGCTTCTTCTGTTTCATGAGATTCTTCAGCATCGGCATCCAACTCCCATCCACCTTCCTCAGGATCAATATCCTCGTGAATCTCCTCATCCCGAGCCCAAGCATCTAGTGCAGATGCAGCCGTTGCATTAGCGTCCCCATTGACGTACGAGGGTTCAACACCTCCTTCCAAGCTTCCATTTGCCATTGCCCGATCGAAGAAGTTCTCGTCTTGTGAGATGGCAGGCCAATTAAAGTTTTCGGTAGAAGTTACGACAAGTGGAGGTCGGAGCGTTGATGCACCATATGTTGGTACGTCATCAATATCGGCCTCGGTCAGCCCGGCAGCTTCTAGGATTTCAGCCGCAAGCTCATCTAGACCATTCCCTTTCGCCGTTAGATACGCTAGAGGATCTGGATAATAACAATAAGGCAGTGCGCATATATGGGTCAAAACCGACATACGAAGGCCAACATCTCTCAGTACAGCAATCCTACCAGCAACGTCACCGGCATATAGGGCGTTATGGAAGCGAGACATAGGGTCACCACGGGCATCTGCAATCTTCTGCATCTTCGAAAGCTTGTCGGTGCTACCAGTGGCAAGGTAAAGGAAAGAAAGTTTATCGAAATTCTTGGTCTGTTGGTAGGCCTTTTCGACAACCTATATGCATTGGATCAGCTAGGCTCGAAAAGGGGAACAAAAAGTTAGACCTTGTGATTGCCCTGCTTCAGAGCCTGCTGTGCCAATCTCTCCCAGCAATCTAGCCGGTTGATCTGCTTCGCGGTCTCCATCGCTACATCGAGGTTGCCGCATTCAATAGCAAGTTCGAAACGAGTATTGGTATCTTGAACGAAGTGAAGGGCGATCTGTGACCAATGTTCACTAAAGCAACTACCATAGGCAGGCAGACACATACCTCGGGGTAGCCCTTCTGTTGCAGATACGCAATGATACTCTGGCCTAGGAGGTTGGACGTCCGAATGATATACAGCATTTCTTCATAGTTGTTCTTGAGCAGCGCAAGCTTGAAGCGGTATTCAGTCGGATCGAAAGTGATAGTACGAGGTCGAGCAGATCGGTCGAGGCAGTATACGGTCTTGCCCTTCACGCGCGTGAGATAGACAGGGTTGTCTAAGGTACAGATAACACCATGGTCACTGAGGGCAAAATGAGTTAAGGTACACATCAAATACATGCACGCTCACCCCTGGGAGAGGCAATACTTGACGTGGTTCAACGTCGAGTACAAGAAAACGCCAGAATCATCCCAAGCGCCAGACTTGATACGGATAGTCTCGTGGATCAGGGTATGCTGCGAAAAGTTCTTGTTGGCAATGGTGATGGCTATACATGTGGTGAGCAGCAGAAACATCCCCCCGCACTGGATACTTACTATGCTTGCTCATGAGAGCAACTAGCGTTCCATCATTACTCCACACGACGTATTTGACAGGTTGGCTGTTGAGCTCCGCGATAGTCTTCTGCTGTTGAATATCGTATAGAACTACCGAGGATGTTGAACTTAAAATAAGGCACGCAGTACCCCCGTAGAAAATTTCATTTGTTTGAACGGGGGGTTTGATCGTCTTGACAGCTGAGTTCGAGAGGTCTCGAACTTCAATAAGCTATGGTTGGTAGGTGAGCGCCCAGTGTTTTTTGACGGAAAATTTGGCGTACCTGCGTAGCTTTGTTTAACACAGCAAACCTGTTCCTCGCGACAAAAATAGCACTCTGCCCATTGCCCCTCTTTCCATCCACACTCGAATCCTTGACCTCCCCCTGTGCAGACTGAGGCAAAGACGCTAGCTCATACAACCCATTATCAGAGCTGATGGTCAAGATCACAGATCGTTCAGCTGGATTGAAGCTAATTGTTCTCGGTGGGACATATGGGCTTCCGAACTTGCGTACGCTGAGCAACCCGATGTCCGAACCAGTGCCGAAGTCGTATGAGCGAACGTACTTATCGCGCACGTAATACAGCGTGTCTTGATGCACCGTGAACGCCGGGCGCTCCCGCTCGAGTTTGAAAACAATCAAACCGCTGTCGTGTCCCGCAGCAAAGAGATTGAGATTGGGATGCGCAGCAAGAACCCAGAACCTGTCGTGTTCTCGCCGGAATGTCTGAATCGCGGTCCTCTTCGCCAAATCCCAAACGCGGACGGTCTTGTCCTCGCCACAAGAAACGATGAGCTCGTGCTTTGGATGGAATAATGCGCTCGAGACGTTGTTAAAATGCCCTCTGCATGAATCTACCTCCCAAGCCTTCGTTTCGCTCATCCTCCAGATTTTGATGACACGGTCGTCGGCAGCAGAAATGATGAGTGGAAGGGTCGGATGGAACATAGCAAAGTTGACACCACGATCATGACCCTCAAGGACATATTTGACGGTGGAGAAGTTGTCGAAGGTTTCGAAGTGAGTAGATCCAGGGCCACCCCCACCACCCGTACCGCCAGGGCCACCTTGGTGGGGTGAGCCTTTGCGAAGACCCGAGATATCCCAAACACGGACCGTCTGGTCCATCGAGGCAGAGACGATGAGGTCTTCTTTGGGGTGGAATTGAGCAGACATGACATAGTGCGAATGGCCGGTAAGGATAGCGATACACTGGCGAGAGGTGCTATTCCATATGCGAATGGTTTGGTCGTCGGATGCAGAAAGCTGATGCGACTGGTCAGAAGGGTGTTCATGAGTGTCGCAAAACACATACAATCCAAGGCATCTCATGGTGGAACTGCACGGTTCGCACATAATCCAAGTGGCCAAGCAAGGTAAAAAGACAACGCCGGTTTTGGGGTCGGATGTCTAGGGTTTATCAGAATTACGATCCCTCATCTCGAGTGATCTGCTAATTGCTACTTACCCCAGACCTTTATTTTGTAATCATCTCCACCGGTCACCAGCAGCGCGCGGGTAGGATGTATGGCCACCCCCCGTACAGGACCTACATGCTTTTGAGTTTGCGAACATGCCGACTATAGACAGTAGTAGCGACTAACCTTCGTGCTCCTCGAACCTATCCACCAATACGCCCATACGATAATTCCACAACTGCACACTCCCATTATGTAGCGACGCCGCAAGAAGGGGCTGGGTAGGATGAAAGGCAAGCCCTAGATCCACAGAATGAGCTCAAGCCTCCCGTCCATATAGTTATGGTGCTCACCCTTCACGCGGTTGCTTTTTGATTCGAACTTCGTGAGCATTACCGACATGCTCGCAACGTGTATGTAGGCGCTTCTTATACAGAGATAACGAGTGCCGGGGATGAATTATGGGCAGACAGAAAGATAGATGTGCCTCGAAATGCTAATAGATTTTGAACGCGCCTGTGACCTACAGACGTGGCTACTGAACGTGGGAATTCTGGATAAGCGTCACGTTATCTCACATATCCAGCGCAGTCAAGGATTTGACGCAGAAGCTGAGCGCAAAGTGCAGTAATTGCTACAAAGTTTACCATTCAAGGACAATGATCACTATCTTATACAACCAGTATCGCTAAACTTCAACTTTTCCGAATCAGGCTCTAGCCGCTCGCTCACTACACTCCGATTCTTGAACGCGTACCTATTGCATTCCTCAATGCCCTATACTTCCTTCCGACGCGTACCTATTGCATTCCTCAATGCCCTATACTTCCTTCCGAACCAATGTGTCTCGTAGACAGTATACTCATATGACGCGGATAAGCACCACAGTAAAAGCAACACGATTGAAGTCCATGCAAAGGTCAATATTCCGATTGTTGCCTTATCTTTGGACTGGAAACACATGATTGAGAAGGCCAGGAAGAAGGTGATCATGCTGGAGACAGTTTCACGCTTCCTTTCAGCTTGTAGTTTGGATTCACTCACCCATACATCAAGAGAGCGTAGGGCAAACTATACATGACGGCCAGCGTCTCAAGACCAATTGCAGTAACACTTCGATTCACAAGGAAATCGCGCTATAAACCTGTTAGAAGGTGTGAGGAATCGGAGGGGCAAAGAACATACGTGAAGCGTTGTGTGGTGCTGTCGAACTAATAGCAAGCCGAGAATTATTGTTCCAATACTGACCGCAATGGAAAAATAACTGGCTCGCTGAGCCGGGTTACGGTAACCGTGTGACCCCAGTGCATCCAGCGACTGAATGGCAAGGAATGAGACGTTGGAAGTGAGTAATACAGTTCCCTGTGAAGGTGAGCATAGGTCAGGCAGCAGCTCCGGCGGAAGAAGAAGACATACATATAAGGTATATTCCTTCCATTCGTCGGTAAGTTTTGTGAGTAGCTTGTCCCATGACGGGTTGTTCACGAAACTGTCAACAGACATTGATTGGAGCTTTTTCAGGTAGGACTCTGGCGCATAGAAAACAATGGGTGAAACGAGGCTGACAAACCACGTCCGTTGGGCTTCTTCGAAAACGGATTGACCATGGCATAACCGAGCGCACTTTTCCCCATAGAAATTTATAAAGCGCTCATGGGCTACAAGAAATTATGGTAATTGTAAACCACCATGAGACATGAGAACTCACTGAATAACCCAAGGAGACGATCTATCCTGGCTAATCAGTAAGAGGGCCTGCAAGTTGATGACTAGAAATAACTTACAGACCACCGCTCGAGCACCATCATCGAGACGCCCGGAACCTACAGTTGAACCTCTTTTCTAGAAACCATACATGTATGCTGATGACAGACCCACCCCGATAATAAGTGATGATATCTGTTACTAGCGCTTGCATATCCTTTGTCTCGCCTAAGGTATAGGGGACGGTGGAGTCCGACGAGGTGAGGAGGTCTGCAACGCATCTTAATTCTATCTCTGAGCCCAGTTTTGGTGACTCTACTCACCGCCAACGGCGTGCCAGAGGATATCTTGCAGTTCCACGAGGGCGTCATTTGGAAAGTGGAGAACATGTGGGAAGTACTCGTTATGGTACCTAGCGTCGTATTAGGCAAGCTTTACGATCGGTACGGTACAATACTGATACCCACCAGTATTGCGACCTGAGTTCAGTTCCTAGAACGATATGAATATACCCAACACCAACTTAATTTACACCCACTCACCAACGTGTCCCAGGTCGGGAGGTGCCGTCTGCAGCTCCCGAACCATATTGTAGCCATACTTCGCATCCAGCCAGAATAGCGTCCGGTTTACGTGATCCACAAAGTAGTATCCAAAAGCAGGGATTTTGGGGTAATGTTCAAGGTATAGGTGCACTGTCTCTTTGCATGGGTAATCTATGTGGTATTCTCTGATGTAACCTTGAATTTGTGCGAGACGGTTCTCGATCGTTTCGTAAATCTCGGGGTTTAGGATATCTGCGTCGGTCACGATTCTCTAGCAAGCCCTAATTAGTTTTAGCTTGCAAACGGGGCGTGGAACCTACTCTGTCAGAATCCCAGAAATACACCGCCCCTTCAGGATGGACGTATCGACTCCACGACGAAGGGACGACTGGTCTAGTGAGGAATAGTAAGTAATGATGATCAAGCAGCAGAACCACGGACAAAAACCAGCATCTTACAGGGGGTTGTCGATGGTAAGATATGGGATGATAAAACCCTCAGCTACACCTTTGGTTCTTGCCCGAGTATTGTCCTATGAGCGAGCATCGTGGTAAAAAAAAATTCCAAAACTCTTACATTTTTACACCCCGTTTATACCTTTCACTCTCGTCTACGCTAACTGGAAATAAATCGTTGATCATTGACGATAGTTCCGGAATCCCGGGAGAGGGACTGCTCTCACAGCCCCTCCGGGTTGCATCATTCGCCACAGTGCCTGCGATTCTAGGTATCGGACTCCTAAAGCTCCGTGGTGAAGATTGGTCTATGGGGTTCTCGCTATCTAACCACGGCTTTTCTTCGTCTCTGTAAATACAGTGCCCCTCATCCCGCGGCGCCAAAGGGGTTCCAGGCCCATGGCTCTCGTCTCCTGGAGTGGTGGGGTCGGCGACCTCCCCAGAGGCAACTCCAGACGGAAGCATGCTGAAGTGTGTAGTGGCTCCTCTCATCAGGGTAATCCGTAGTTCTGGGTCTGGTTGTGAAGCCGTCCTCGACCCAGGTCCATCACGATGTAAGCCGAGCAGATGTAATAACAATGAATGCATTCTCTGCATTACCCCAATTCCACCGAGGCGCATTCTTCGCAACAGCCCCGGCAGGTATCGCACCAGCAAGCACAAAAACCTCGACTCCATGATTCGACGAGGGTATTGCGTCCCGACTCGGAAGCTCTAGATTCGTATGGTCTCTGTGTCTGCCCAACGCATGCCTTTTAAATAAGCCCTGTCACAGTTATTGCGCAGTTATAACTGCGATGGCGCCCGAATAGGTGTTCAACGAGTAAGCAAGCTGTTTTCGGCGAGATTCTGAGCGCGGAGCAATTCAGTGTTGCTAATATGTACGTTGCTACGGCGTTGTGCACAGGTATCGAGGCTTGTGAGTTTATATAAAGTTTCGGTGTATCCCTGTGTGCCGGGTGCTATTATGATCTAATCTCCTCCTTAAGACCCCTTACGTTTGTGTATCCCTTGTATATCCGACCCTACTTACAATATGTCCCTCCCTACCAAGACCGCCGAGCCATTGCCAATGACCACAGAACAAAGTGAGTCCCGATAATACCGTCCTACCGTACTCTCCATACCCCGGACCCAAGAACACCCCAGGGTCCACTTTCGTGATGCATTGAAGTGAAGACTACAGCGGCATGTAATTATTGCTATCAGAGCACCAATACAAGGGAGGCAATAAGATAGTAAAAACGCTTGGGAATGGTTTCATAATGATTTGTAGCAAATAATTGTTCAGTAATCACATACGAAAAATGCGTAACGACTCCCTGACACTAGTCTGCGACTAGAATCATCCTGGAGATGGCATTGCGGAAAGGTTAAGCGTCATGGTGTTTCGGATTCGCGAAGACCACCTCGGAAGTCGTCGAGTGGGTTTCATGCACAGGGGTTTTGATGTCAGAATAACTGCGCCTGCGGCGGTTACCTTCATTGCGGGTATTGTTAAAATCTTCCATTTTATCAAATTGGGTAACAACGTTGTCTTGGACCCGAATCTGAATACTTTTGGTGTTTTTGTCAGACGTAGACTTATTCCACACACTTCAGCTAGTTTCAGAGAGTTGGATTGAAGCACTTGTAACGTACCGATGTCATTTCGATAGTTTCAGAGAGTATCTCCTTCAAACTATCTCGTAAATTGAGAGTGTGCATCAAGGTCTGCGTATCTCCACATTATACAAGTAACAATAGAGTTGGGCCAAGACTTACGTTTGTGTAGATGCGACCAAGCGGGATGGCAAACATGCCATAGAATTGGGTGTTCGGCGAGGTTGCTACCGACCATCAGTTAAGCGACGGCACTTCCCAAATAGGATGAATTAGGCATCCATACCGAAAAAGATAAGGTCACCAGCGGCGAAGATAGTGGAGAAAATCCCAGTCTGGATGGCACAACGAATAAGGGAGTGAATCACGTTGTCCGTCTTCCTGTAACCAGTCTTAGATGACCAAAGTGCATAAGCCATGACGCCTGTGGCCTCTTTAGTTTTGATGACAACTCTGAAAAAGATAGAACGCCACATACCGGCGATGCTCGTGTCAAGCACCATTTGAAAAATGAGCCACCATGTCACCAGGGCCGTCAATACGCTTAACTTGTCAAGGCTGCCCAATTATTAGTCTGCAGGGATTCGTGCGGGATCTCGGTCATCGACTTACTCTTTGATCAACCAAGCTCTTCGAGCATCCTGTTAGTCATATCTTCAAAGGGTAGAAAAAATATTGTCCTAACTTTGTACCGGAGGCCACCGCTAGAGCGAATGAGACCAAGGCGCCAACAACAAAAGCGATGAAAAGCCACAATTTGCCTTTGAGCCGATAAATCCTGGTATTTATGACAAGTGATCGGCACGACGATTCAGCCCGGTCGCGGAAGGAGGAACTCACCGAAAGCTGAGAAATGAGTGTGTGATAACTGCCGCCATGCCGGTTCCAATTGGAGTAAACGTATAGGGCCATAGTGCCACTAGAACGCATTGAGTATTCTCTTTGTGGGGAATGTAAAGGATTGAAGCTTACCTCCGACAATAGCGGGGTTATTGAAGTTGGTTACGCTATATTGTGACGGTCAGTTGTCGGCTTGAGTTTGAACCTCACAAGCCGCACCAGTATTCCCATCCCATGTACATGACGCTAAGACGATGTTAGAAGGGGTTGGCGATGGAGAAAACAAACGCACGCAGCACTGTGGAAGATATCAAGTATCAATAGTACGGCGACTGATGTCCTAAAAATCTCGAGTATCAGTCATCAACCTCAGGACGTCGATTCTAATTCCTGTACCTGATCCACCATGGGTCTTTGAAGTCTATAAGTTGAGCGATAATCACCTGGTGAGTTTCTCGACCCAATATGACCAAAAGACCAACGAACCGCGATTATAGTATGTGATAAATTGGACAGTAACGATGCCAAAAAGATATGTATTGACTGCAGTGGTGTATAAGCGACGCATTGGCACGCAGCCGGTCAAGGACTCACAGAAGATGCCCACCAAGAGCACGCCTGCACGTTCCGTTAGCGTCAGACGTTGATTGATCGACACTGGGTTAACAAGGCGTACCGATATTCGACTCATACTGACCCATCCTTCGATGTAGTGATGGGGGAAGATACCTTGATTGCTCGCACCTAGCTCCCAAGGCCTTAAATGTCTGGCAGGGTACTCGGGCCGACATAATTTAGCGCCTCCAAGTACTTGTCAGTCCCACACGCAGTTGCAGGGTCAAAGGTGCATGTCCTTCCGTTATGTATGTATTGCCAGATTTCCCATCGGCCCCCAAAGTGTGACCCCACGCTGCTTTGTCCCGTCTCGTTGTTAAGCCGATGAACGGCGTTGAGATCAAACTTCAAGCTTCAGGAGTCGCAAGGTTCGTTAAATGTCCATCTTAGGGAGGTGGCCCGGAATCGGTTCTCCGAGGGATGATGTCGGCAGGTGTGTTCCATGTTGGAATACACATACAAGAGCTACGGCGCAACGCAAGTTTTCTCGACACAAAGCGATCGCGAATTGACTCCACTGGCAATGACCAGGACTGTTCGAACTTTGCGAATTTCGATCAGGAAGTGGGCGGTCACGTGTTTTAACTTTCAGGGTTGATGAGTTGGAGTGTTGCAACTTTCGAAATTCGCGAATGTGTCAATTACGCCTTGACCAAAACCACCACCATCTTGGACGGGTAACGCCTTGACCGACGAGGCAGCATATATATGGCCTTCAGGCTGCAAAATCTCACTAGAAACCGACTTATTATTTCACAGTGCCTGTGAAGCGGGCACTCAGACGCGAACTCTTCAAGTACCGCAACACCGTCTATGGGAGTTCTTGGGTTGACGCCATTCCTGCAGAAAACCTGGTGCGTTCATCTCTATTCATAATGGGAGCCTCCAGGCTAACGTGATGGTCTGGTACAGTCCGCAAATTATTCATAAATTACCAAATCGGTTAAAGGATTTAACTGGGAAGAAACTTGTAATGTAAGTCGGTGCCTATGCCGAGTATACCCATGAGACTGACGAACTATACCTATTCACGCCATGTCCAGAGACGGGACATTGATTACTCAACGATTACACTATGCGCCTTCACCTCATCCATTTCGACATGTTCTTGGATGGTATAGTCTTGCGAAAGAGATGAATGACAACAGTGTCTCTGCCGTCTGTATTTTCGATGGACAACAACGAAGTCAAGCTAAGGCTAGGGAGGTTAGTGCACCTTGTCTTCTCCAATCACGGGTTTTCTTACGTTTGAGGTCAACAGCTCGGGCGAAGAAGGGAACACAGGCGCATTGACGTTTCCCGTGGTACACTCGAACTCTCGCGTACGAAGAGGCTACAGAAACTGAAAGTCGCTATGTCCGGCTTGCATTCTCTCGACAACAAAGACAAAAGTACAATTGGAGAAATGCTGTCGAGGCTCAGTCCGGCTGGCGGCGGAACTATTGGCTCCTTGGATGGATTGAACAGGGTTGTGGAACGCCTTCAGGTGCTCAAGGGAGCACCCTTGCCGCTGGAACAGGAAGGGGTGCCCCTACTAGCTGAACCGAAGGAAGAGACTTTACCGGTCGGATCGAAGGAGGTGCCTTTACCAGCTGAGCCGAAGCCGAAGAAAGAGCGTTTACTTGACAGGGATCCTCAAAGCGTAGTACGACTGGTACAACCACAGGACTCTGATTTCATGGGATCCGGAACACATGGCCCTGGACATGATGCACCCTCTGTGGTGGAGGATCTCAAAACGGTTTTACTGGGCTCGTATCGCGATTTCAGGTCGAGCGTGTCGAAGGTTGCGTGTCTCCCTCTCCCAGATCAGGTCCAATCGTCGGCAATTCAGGTCCCATCGGATGAGAGCGACCCCCAGGAAGACCTTGTCCTCACCAAAACGCAACATGAACTCACACAGGAGGAAGGAAAAATCTGGGATGAACTCATGCTCGCTACATCATC
Source organism: Macrolepiota fuliginosa MF-IS2 (assembly GCA_015584085.1). Lineage (NCBI taxonomy): Eukaryota > Fungi > Basidiomycota > Agaricomycetes > Agaricales > Agaricaceae > Macrolepiota > Macrolepiota fuliginosa. The sequence continues at coordinate 45,600 of MU151175.1, read as the reverse complement.
CCTACCTCCTTCATCTGCACCTACATCCTCACTTGTGGTTGACAATTTCGTGTTAAGCGCTGCCGAGGATCGGCTACATGCCTTGACGTCAAAGAGCGAAATAATGGCGGAGTCGTACCAGAGGAGGATGTGTGTTCCGACGAAAAGCACGTATCTGGAGAGCAGGGAGATTTTGGAAGCGATGGGTGTACCGTGCTACGAGATCGAGGGTGTTCACGAAGGGGAGGCTCTGGCATCGTCATTGGTACTAAGGGGTCTAGCAGATTATGTTGTTAGCGAGGACTCGGTAGGCTTTTGTCTGGCTGTCCGGGGTGCCGACTCTAACTGGTTTTGTCTTCGTCTTTCCAGGACGTCCTCGTTTATGAGGCACCTCTAATCCGCAATTTCTCAAACCGTATTGGTTCGCTGGTTCTTATTCACGGCAACGACGTCAGAGCTGCTCTCGACCTGTCAAGGGACGCATACGTCGATTTTGCCATCCTCCTTGGTACCGATTTTTCTCAACGTATCAAGAATGTTGGTCCGTCGCGTGCCCACAAGTTTATCAAAGAATACGGGACTATAGAGAACATTATCAACAGTCAGACGAGGTTTCAACCGGAGCTTTCTCATGTTGAATACCTCGCCCAGGTAGACTCGGCAAGGGCAATATTTCGGTCGCTACCACCTATACCTGATCAGTTGAGGGTGTCATTGATGTCTGAGCCGATAGAGGTGGACCAGGCGAAGGTTGCAGTTATCATGGAGAGGTGCGGGCTCGGGAACGCATTGATGGTAGATACTTTCTGGGACCACGAAGCTGCACTTTCTGGGAATTATTTTAGCGATGATCCATCGACAATTGTGGAATAATGGTACATATGGTCGCCTAGAATTAATGTCGACATCCTACTATACAGAGTCATTAATAACTTCGACTTAATAAGACTTTCTTCCGTTCCGCATTCCGCTGGTCCAGACGATACATTTAGATACCACGAAGTGCATCAATAGCCGACCGCATCCTGAGAACGAATTCTTGGAGCCGCGCGCACATAGTATCTGCAATTCATAGAAGATCAGAACACGTAATGTCATCATCAAGGTTCTGTCGTATCGAAGACGGGGCAACGCATACCGAACAAGTCGGCACAGTAAACTCGAAAATTCCGTTTACCGACAGAGCCAGACGGAACGAGTGAGTCGGACGTGCCTTGTTCTTTCTCGGTATCTATGGTCGTCTTGAGGTGCTCGCCCAGGCGTTCGCCTTCCTTTTGGGTCGTGTGCGCAATGCGAGACATGTTCCAAGCCCATGTTTCCAGCATGAGTTCCATAAGCTCTATAGCGCTATCTGGAGAGTGTAAATATCTCCTATTCTTTAAACCTGAATATATGCGTCAAGTTAGCCTACTAACCCTGCAGAAACGTTTTGTCGCATTCGTTTTCTTCCTCAAACGGCCTAGATAGATTTTTTGTTGTATCGAAAGGCACGAATTGGGACAGGATTTCCTCCAGGGCTTTGTCTTTGTATGATTTGGGGTTTCCTGCTGCTGGGACTGCCAGAGGAATACGAATCTTTGGGGTTGGGTCGCATTGTAGCTGGTTGCTGGGCGGAGGCATATACTCCTGAGATGAGCCGTTTTGCGACTGTCCGTCATTGTAGGCAGCATCTTCCTGAACTGCCATGACTGAATGGAGGAGAGCTGGGTATGACGTCGGTAAAATCAGATTAAGTAGCGCGTCGGTATCACGTGGACATACCGTGATCGCGTCTGAGATGTCCCGATTTGGAAGTGTTGATATGTCATGTTCATAGCTCTCTCCAGTCCCCACATCCATTACGCATGTAAGTTCTTTATTGATTTCCAGGAATTGAGGCTCAATCATATTGTAGAGATTTGCTTCACAATGGCACAGAACCAGCAATACCAACAATATCCATATTATGCCCAACCCCAGAATATTTACCAGCAACTTGGCAAGCCCCAACCTCAACCGCATTTGCAATCTGCATACCAACAACAGCATCAGCAACAACTCGTACACGTACCACAGCAACAACCATATCAATATGTATATCAGCATCCTCAGCAACAACCGCAACAACAACCACAGACGCAAGCAATACAGCGCGCACCATCGGCCCATGGGTTCCAGCAACCTCCCTCACCATATGCTGGTGCGCCCGGGTTCGCACCCCAGCAACAAGCACCGCAACAACAACAGCAAATCTATCAGTATGCCCAACCTAGTAAACCTGCACCTACACCTGTTCCACAGGCACCAGCGATGTACCAACGACCCCCGTCCCAGAATTCACGCGTTCCGGTTTCGTCGTTCCCCAATCTTGCTCCTGGACAACCTATGCCGAATGTGTTGCCTAGGCAAATTGCGCCTAACAATGCTCCCGGTGGTATGAATGCGTCAGGGCAACTAGTTCCAGCGCCACAGTCTTTGACGATGAGAGGACCCACTCCGGCTGTCTCGCCTGGCCCTCCCATCGCCCCTTCTGCTATGTTTGCGCAACAGGTACAACAGCAGCAAGTGCCTCCAATGGCACTAGTTCCTGGGAATAGAAACTCGGTGGCCCTGCCCGTGCAAAGGCAAATTATGCCTCCCCCACAGGCGCAAACGCAAACACAACCCCAGCCCCAGCCCCAATCTCAACCACAACCCCAGCTCTCCCAACTTCAAATGCAACTTCAAGCACAGGCGCAACCCCCGCCCCAGATTCAGCCCCTCCCTCCCCCGCAGCCACAACAACAACAACAACAACAACAACAACAACAACAACAACAACAACAACAACAACAGCAGCAGCAGCAGCAGCAGGGAATTGTCCCAATGAAACCTCCCCCCCAGCGTCGGCCACTCCCTGCTCCAGGAGGTGCTTTTCGTACCTTCCCATCCATCAATCCGACCACGAATACCTCTCCTGCCTCCTCTGTCGTATCAAGTCCGGCCGTTCGAACGAGTATCATACAGACCCCTACGACATCTCAACCTCCCTCACCCGTCAAGACTGGTACATCCTCGCCGACAAAGACGCCTTCACCTACAAAGACCAGCCGCCCTCTACCAACTCCAGGAGGGGGCGGTGGATCAAGTAGTTTTCACAGAGAAGGCTTCGCGGGCATCGGTACAAAACAAAGCAGTTCCCGTGTCACTGGTCTTCCCATCTCTCCAACTATATCCTCCCTCGTTTCGAGTATCAAGCCTGTCTCACTACAGATTCTCCCTCTTCCCGATGGGAGTGGCTTTGCTGACGATGATAGTGATAGTCCAGGGAGGGCAGGCCTCCCAAATCCCCCTTCAATAATTCAGCCAGGTAGTCTGACGGGTTCAAATAATAATGATTCATTGAGCAAGAGGCGTGCGAGCCCTCCACGATTTCAGCCATCAGTTACGTCCACGCCCAGTCCCATCAAGGAAACACCACCGTCTTTGCCCACAATCTCATCCATATCTGCGACCAAATCCTCTTCGACGCCATCATCTCATTTCAAATCATCATCTATGTCTTCGTCTTCATCACAAAGCCAAGTTGGTGCCACTTCGACCAGTAACAGCCAGGTACAGGGTCAAGCACCGGCCGGTTCACCAACCAAGAAATTTACGCCTGTATGGAAACGTACGATACCTGATTACCCACAGCCCGCTTTTGGATATGCGGCAGGCATGGTTTCGGATCCGTTCTCCTCATCTAAGTCCTCTGCGTCCACGACGAATCCACAGAAGCAGGTATGTTGCTTTTATCAATCGTCAGAGGAACTCCTGCTGACGGATCGACAATCAATGTAGGCTTTGCCACAGTCCCCTCCGAAACCCACGGAATTGGATATGGAGCGTCAAAGGGTGTTAGTAGAGAAACATCACATAGAAAGGCAGTTGAATGCTGCGATGGCGCAGGCGCATGCTCAGGCTCAGGCACAGCAGAAAATTGCAGGGATGGTGAGTCTCTTGAAGCCTTATGTTTTATACTTATGCTAATTTGTGTATGGTTCGTATAGCCCATCTCGAACACGTCGTATTCGGCGTACGCAATGTATTCACGCTCGAACCCGAATCTACGCCAGGCGAGTCAACATATGCGTTCCGGGGCGTACGATTATGAGGATGAAGATGAGGACGAGGACGAGAGTGATGATGATGATGATGACGATGAAGATGAAGATGAAGATGAGGAGGATGATGACACGGAAGGGACGGAGGAAGAACGGAGGTCACGGCGGCGCAGGCATGGGAAGAAGGCTTCAGAGTCTACTGTGACTGGAAAGAAAAAGAAAGTTACAAAGGAGAAGGATAAGAAGGCTACGAAGAAACCTAAACCAAACTCGCGATCCACTTCTGCACCTCCAAAGAAACGGGTCTCACGGAAAGACATACCACCTACGTCCGAGGATGAAACCGAAGCAACGGAAATGACCGCAGAAGAAGAAACGGAAGAAGAGATACAGTATAACAGTCGACACATAAAATCCTCATCAGCATCTTCGTCGCGGTTTAAAGCAAAGGTGGAGAAAGAGAAAGAAATGATGAGGAAAAAACGATCATCACAATATGACCATGTCGACGAGTACTACGATGACGATGACACACCGAGAAAGAGGGATCAGCTAGTCAAAAGAAGGGAGCCCTCACCACCACCGCTCGCCCAGCAACGACAGTCATTCCACCATCGTAATGCAAGTTCAGGGTATGCAGGATTCCCTCGACGGGCGTCACCTTCGCCTCCACCTCTACATTCAGGCTATGGTCGTGGCAGACAAGCTTCGCCATCTCCACCACCTAACCACAGGGTATCGAGGAGGGTTTCGCCCCCTAGGATCAGCCTGCTCAAAGATGCTCAGAGGAGAACCGTCAAGTTAAGAGGAGATGATGATGACGACGTCGATGATAGGGGACGGAGGGAGGAGACGGAGCAGTGGAAGAAGGATGGGCGATATCGCTCTAGAGAAAGGGAGAGGGACGACGTGTACAATGTCAAAGAGAGGTACAGCGACGTGAGGAGGTATACTGGCAATCATCAGGATCGTGGAGACGATGAATACGAGTACGAACGCATACGTCAAGAGGAGCGAGATTTACGTTTTGGCACTGCCCGGGCCAATGGGGGCAACAACGGCCCAAGCAGTCTTCCTCAGCCCTCAACCATGGCTCGACGACGGGATGCTGATGAAGAGGAGGAGTGGCCAAAGAATAGCAGGCGCGCCGAACGTGAATCGAACAACAAGATTTTCAACCTTGGTCGGCAAGATTCGCCTACACGTCATCCCGTGCGCGACTCCGTGTTCGCTGTAGGGTATCGGGGTCGACCAGCTTCGCCTACCCGTAGTTTCCCTCAACATCAACAGCAGTCAGGCAGGGATATTCCATCCAGTGCCCCCTTGATGTCTCCATATCGCAGTCGACCCTCTTCACCTATTAGACCCACTGACGATCGTAGCAGTGGCTTAGTCACGAAATTTTCCGCGATTAATATTAAGGATCAACAGAGAGAGAGGGAGCGGGATGATGGTATTGCTAGTCGTAGTGGAAATGGAGAATGGCCTACGGACCTGCCAAGGCTACCTCGGACTCCTGGTGAGGTATCCAACCCTTCAGGCAGTGGGTTTTTTGGTGCTAGGCAAAACCCTGGCCGGGGTGCACATTCCAGATCTGAGTCACATGTTTCTGCGGAATTTGCAAGGATGACTGGACGGTCGGGTGGGATGAATGACTACGATTCCGGATACGCCAACACTGCCAGGCCCCTGCGGAGGGATTCACACAATCCTCATCATTATAGTAACCTCAACATGAACCTGGATGACCCTCCACCACGATCTCTGTCCCCTGCAATTTCCCAAGGATCAAGTCCTTATGGAATGATCAATGAACCCCCTCAACAGGTCCAGCAACAACAATTCAATAACCGTCGTCCACAAAGCGAGGCCTACACGTCAACATCCTCCAATCATACCATACAACGCCGTCAATCACTCTATGGTAACATGTCAACCAATCCCCCATCTCAACCCCCATCACCAGCCAAGCAGCGACCAAAAAGCGTCTTCGAACCATCACGAGCTCCCTCGGTCCACCCTCTTGATCGCGCAGACATGAACAAGACCAACATCAACAACGGGACGCCAAAGATTCAAACTATTACCATCGAGAGTCCTGCACCTATTGGCGGACGAGATAAGCGAGCAGATCTCGACAGAATGATGAGCGATCCTGAAGATGAAGAAACCGCAGCACTTGTGCCAAGAATTAACGCGCGCAGAGGTTTTGACGCTGGGCAACAGAGACGGAGCACTGCCAGAGATTCACCAAGGGGACCACCAGTTATTCAGGTTGATGAACCAAGGGGACCCGTCATTCAAATGGATTCTCCTCGAGGACCAATGATCCAAGTGGATTCACCACGGGCACCAACGATACATGTAGACTCTCCAAGAGGCCCAATGATCCAAATTGATTCACCTCAGGCCCCAACTATCCAAATTGATGCTCCCCGTGGACCGGTCGTCAACATAGACTCGCCCAGAGGACCAACAATCAATATTGAACCCTCGCCTTCCCATAACAACCGTCACTCTGCCCCAAAGGTTCAGGTCTACGAAGTCCCGGGAATCGGTATTGCTGGACCCGATTTTGATGATTACAGCGAACAACGAGCTCCCTACCCTCACCGCCATCAACAGCAAGATCAGCAGAGACAAGCTCGGCCTGGTACGCGCGGTGGATTGATCTGTGGTGGTTGCGATGGCCCAATCATTGGACGCATCGTTAGTGCCATGGGATCGCGTTGGCATCCTCAATGTTTCAGGTGCACTATCTGTAATGAGTTGCTGGAGCATGTGAGCTCGTATGAGCATAATGGAAGGCCATATTGCCACCTGGACTATCATGAGGTACGCCCTCTTCTCTCACCAAATTTTTTAATTAATTTTTTCAAAATTTTCCAACAGAACTTTGCGCCACGTTGCTTTTCGTGTAAAACTGCTATTATTGAGGAAAGGTTCATTAGTCTTGACGACCCAGCACTCGGCAAGCGGACGTATCACGAACAGCATTTCTTCTGCGCTGAGTGCGGTGACCCCTTCCTCACACCTTCTATGAACAACTCCACGCGCACAGGAGAATTGAGTGTGAAGGGAGACGGTGATTTCGAATCTGATGATGTCGGATTCACGGTTTACAGGGGACACCCATATTGCGAAGCCTGTCATGTTCGACTTAGGCTCCCAAAATGCAAGAAATGCAAAAAGAGTATCAGGGACCACGAGCAAGCAGTTGAAGCACTTGGTGGAAAGTGGTGTTGGGGCTGTTTCGTTTGTGCAGTATGTCCTTTCTATCCTTTTACCATCTCAACCCGATTGTTTATCTGCGCTTACAGAGCTGCGAAAACCCTTTCGAAAATCCTTCCTTCTTTCAGCGAGGAGACAAGCCATATTGCGAAAGGTGTTTTGATATCATGCTCAGGAACGAGATTTGACCGACCCGCTCGACTGCGTGACCATGTATACTTACCCGGTGCTCGGATCTAAACAGCATGCTATGTATATCATATCATTTCTTGAGTAATAACCACACCCCGAATCCCGAACCCCACAAACACAGCAACCGTTGTCCATGTCGAGGGTCCCGGTCAAGGTGGATCCTAGCCATGGCCCACTATTGTTTTAGGTTTATATATCTTGTTCTAGACCCTAAAACCCATGAGTCGCCAGTTGCGCAGGCGACCCACCTTTTTTTTAGGTCAAGCATAGTGTTTAAGAAATTTGAAAGACGAACGAAATACGAATGTTCAAGCGCTCACAAAGGACTGAAACTCTGAACAGAAGGCGAAATATCAATAGGCTACAAGGTGTTTGAAACACCTTTACCGAGATTTATATAATTACATTATGAAAGTACACCATGGGCATTCACATCCTAACAGGCAACCTAACATCCGCGAACAATTTTCAAACAGCACAGAAAAGTGCTGATTAGTCAGGATAATTGTACTCTAATCCTCGAGGAAGAAGTAGTTTCCAGCGGCTGGAAATCACATTAAATCAGTATGAGCACAGTCTGTAGTGAAAACCGAGAAAGACTGACCCTTCTGCTCCCTATCCTTCACACTGTGCATCTTGTTCACACGCGGTCGGAAGTTGGTAGGGTCACGACGGAAGGTGACCTCCAGTGATGCAAGGAATTTGTTCATGCCAGAAAGCAGAGATTGTGGTCTGATTCACATGATTCAGTGCATATACCCACAAAGAAAAGACGATGAACTCACGGCGTAGCAGTAGCAGCCACGGCAGGTGCTCCCTCGAACACAATCACACGATCAGCGAGATAAGTTGCCATGATAAAGTCGTGTTCGATGACGAAAGCTGTCTTCTTAGCGTGGAGGATGAACCTATGTGCAGAGACAATGGCGGTATGAGGATGGGGGTCAGAGAGCAAACAAGACGGGTCAACGATCGTTCATATGTAGAGCCGGGTGGAGATATCACACACCGCTTAATAACTTTGCTGGCAATGATACGCTGTTCGGAGTCCAGGAAACTGTGGGTGTGAAGAAATGTATTTTCTCAGAATCGGCGTTGCTCCATCAAAGATCCAAGAATAACCGACCTGGAAGGCTCATCAAGGAGGTAAATCGATACAGGTTTGCCTGGGAAAGGGGCGATAGGATCAGCAAGTGACAGTGCCGAATGACAGATAGATTGTGCTTATGATGTGTCCACTTACCAAGAGCAAGTACAATGGCAACACGCTGCAGCTCTCCTCCGGAGAGCGTCTTAACTTCTTGATCAATGATGTTATCGAGGCTCATAGGCTTGAGAACATCAGTCTGGAATTGTGGGTGCATGAAAGCGGCCTTGATTTGCTTGAGAAGAAGCATGCGGACAGTTCCAGGGAATTTTGGCGATATCGTTTGGGGTTTAAGCGAAACTGAAAGGGTTTGTTTGTCCGTTTCGAGGTCAGGGGTATCACCGGCGAGCAAGCGAACGAATGTCGTCTTTCCTGTTCCGTTCTCTCCGAGCATCACAATGATTTCCGAGTCCGTGAAGCTGCCGGCCTCGACGGTGAGCTTGAAGGAACCAAGGGTCTTGGTCATAGCTGGGTACGAGTAGTGTCGTGTCTTGTCCGCAATAACTTCCTCTGCGGTTTCTGCCATCTTGAATGATAGGGAATCTTCACGGAAACGTAAGTTTTCGGTGGGGATGAAGCCATCGAGGAAGATGTTGATGCCTTCTCGAACAGAGTAGGGCATGGTCACAACACCATACATGGACGGTTTGCCGTAGAGACAGCAAATAAAGTCGGACAGGTAATCGAGAACGGACAGATCGTGTTCAACGGCGACGACGTAGCAATCAGGGTGAAGAAGGGAGCGAATAACTTCGGCTGCTCTTAGACGCTGCTTGATATCGAGGTAACTTGAAGGCTCATCAAACATGTACCTATATCAGCTTCAGTCAGGGGGGACGCTGTCGAGGTTTGAGGTTGGTGCTCACACGTCAGCGCTCTGAACGCAAGTCATTGCAATGGCAAATCTCTGCAACTCTCCTCCGGATAGCTGCGAGACATCTCGTTCGAGGACATTGTTGAGTTCCAGCTCATCACACATCCTCTGCATGTTATCTAGCTCGGCTTTTGAATCGAGCATCTGGTTGACCGTCTGGCTTCCCTTGATAGCCCTGGGGATATGATCGACATATTGAGGTTTGATAAGCGCCTTCAAGTTATCCTCTAGCACCTTGGTGAAGTAGTTCTGGAGCTCCGATCCTCTGAAATACTTGAGGATTTCCTCCCAGTCTGGAGGATCCTGGTAGTATGGACAGGGTCAAACCGAGATGAATTGTAGTGGGAACTGAGACGAACATCATAACGCCCGAGATTTGGTTTCAGCTTGCCAGCTAAAACCTTAAGCGCGGTACTCTTTCCGATACCGTTGGTTCCAACCAAACCTAGGACTTGGCCTGGACGTGGCGTAGGCAAACGATGGAGTTTGAATGAGTTAGCGGTGTATCTATGCGTCACTTGAGATTCCAGGTTGGTAGGCAGGTTGATGATTGCGATGGCTTCGAAAGGACATCTATCTGCTGTTTAGCGATGGATGACTCGACAAGACGGCGATAGACGTACTTCTTGACACAAATACCACAACCAATGCACAGGAACTCGGAAATAAATGCAATTTTATCGGTTGATTTGACCTCAATGCACAATTTGCCTTAGGAACGATGAGATTCTCGTCGTGTCAATGAGATTATTGCGTACCCATTTTCACGACGGGGCATGACTAGATAGATTATCAGCATTAGCCACGGCTGCATGGGTATCTCGTACCTTTTTGCACTCTTGGGCGCATCTCTTTGGTTTGCAGCGATTTGAATCTACGATGGCGATACGGGTGATCTTATCCGCCATGGTTACCTGACAAGGGGTATTGAAGAGAACAAGGTGCCGACTGCCATAATTCCATTCAAAATTTCGGACTTCCATATCAGGAAGCTGACGTATGTAATATTTCCGCTCATGACTCAGGATCAGGTTTGATCATCAAATCACTGTTGAACGTTGAACGCTGAACGTTGAAGCTGAGGGTCCGTTGACTCCCCTCATTGTCTGTAAATGCGGGCAGGTACAACACAAATCCTTGAGAGTCTGCGGTGGCGAACGGATCGAGACGCAAGCAAGAAACTGCTTCTCGGGCACCGAATGCGCGGTTCTCAAGGCAACCCATCACAGTCGGCTTCAGCCTCACGAACCTGGAATTGGCTGCCTCTAACGGCCGCCAAGTTCCTGTTCCGACCCTTTGTGCGGCCGTTCGCTATGTTTTTTATGTTAAGATTTGATGTCAAATTTTGACCCGTCGCATATTCTCTGCAGCTTTGGATCACTATCCTAAGTAGTATAGAAGAAAAACATATAGCAGTGTTGAGACTTGCGAGTCAGAATTAGCATGGCTCGAGGGTAAGTCCATTCCCTACATTTTTAAACATCTGATCGGGTTTTATAGAGGTGACCGGTGACAGTAGTAGAGTGGCAGAAATTACCATGAATACTTCGGACCTGCATCTGGCTGGGGCCCTGGGGCGTAACCGTACCAGGAAGTTGGACTCGGAACTGTAGGACGACTTCATTCAAAGATATGATCTCGCACCTCAGGATCCCGTTAGACTCGTGTCAGACTAGGGCTATCAGTGCGTCCAAACTCTGAGTTTACAATGGAGGGCTTTCGGCCCGAATTAGACTTACTGCGTGCTTTGCGGACGAGGCTTACTGACTATTCTCTCTTCTACCTGAGGGATCTCACCACAGGGCCCAATGGTATAATCACAAACCGAGGCTGTTGGCCTGGAAAAGGAGGTCGTGGCAGCTGACAGGCGCCAAAAGCGGAATGGCCACCCCCCTAGCTAGGGCCACCGTTGTTGCCGTTCCTGTTTCTGGTTACTTCACAGACCTCTGCTCGGCTCATTTGTCTGCAGGATTGTAAGTGGGTCCATATGGAGACAAGCCTTCTTAGGCCATAGCGGGTCCCAAAAATTTGTTTCTGTCGCACTCAAGTCCCTGAATGTCATGGCGTTCCGAGGTACTTAAAGAGCAGCTATGATGGAGTCAGATGTTTCTGCACGCCCTCCACTCTCTAGAAACGCCATCCGAACATGGGTGCCTACGACCTCTCCCTCGGTGCGTGGTATATGAGTTAGGAATCTTGACCTGAATGCGAAAGTATTGATCGACCATGCAGGTGTTTTGTTGATGGGAGTTTTCCGTACGTCGATCTCTTTGCATTTTCGCCAGGTCATACTCTGACAATTGTGTGTTCCAAGTCAATACGCTTCTGTTTGGTTTCGTCACCATGCAGTTTATAACTTACTACAGCCGAAGTAATCTAAATCCCACTCTCTTATATCCTTACTCATGCACAGCCGCTAGATTTCAAGGATCCGTTCTGGATTCGGTGAGCTATGAGATCCACAGTCATCCCCACCCGCTAAAAGCCAACCCCATAACTAGACTAGCCGTCGCTACGATGGTTGTCGTCGATACTTTCCACAGTGCTGTGTAAGTTGCATCCTTCTGTCAGAAGCCCCCACAAACCTAATTTTCGCTCTTGGGTTCAAGTGTTATCTATATGATCTGGGAATATTGGTTAGTTATAGCTTCTCTCTGTGTGTGAATGCGGTCTAACAAAGCTCCAGCGTGACGAGTTTTAACAACCCAACCATTCTCAATGGTACGTCTCGTATCCTTTTACTCTGAGCCCCTATCAAATACTGCGTGTTATATTCCAATGGCTGTTAACCTTGTTCCCAGTGGCGCTTTGGCCGTATACCTTTACACCGATTGGCACGGCGCTGGCAGCCGTCGTCACCCATTCGTTCCTGAGTTATCGGTATGACTCATTTAGAAATTGCCCTCTCCCGATATTGACGTCGCGGCACCATTGTAGGATTTACTGTCTGGATCGGAAGCCATGGGTCCTGTCTCTTCTCATGCTTGGGACATTGACCACATTTGCAACCGGCGTGGCTTGTGGGATAAAGTACGTCAGCTGAATCGATCTAGATTTTCGTGAGGAACAACTGATCAAATATAGGGCTTGGTTGCTAGAAGAGTAAGTCCCGATGTCCCCCCATTTCATCCGATGGCTGAGTAATGATGCGACTAGTCTGAGTAAATTTGGTGCGTTGACGACACTGGCAACCTGCTGGCTCGGGCTCCAGATGATCCTGGACGTTGTCATAGCCTGTACGTCCATCCCATTCCGTCCCTTCTCTCACAAGCTGCGTTGACGACCTACATATTCTAATGCAGCCGGAATGTCCTACGTACTCTGGAAGTCAAAAACCGGATCTTACAAGATGGACGGCGTGGTCCACCGACTAATCGGTACCGCAATTCAGATTGGTGTTTTCTGTGTGATTTTCGCCGCTGGTGATTTAATTTCCTTCGGTGAGTACTCAGCCTCACATCTTATTCTTACCAAGGGTTTATATGTTAACCAACGTTTCTCCTCGATTATAGTCGTAGCGCCACAGACCCATTTCTACGGCATGTTTGCGATCCCTCTAGGGCGTATTTACACAAATGTGAGTACCTTACCCCCTTTACCATCATATATCCTCAGACCGAGACCTTCATGGCGGTTCATAGACTTTGATGAACACGTTGAACATGCGAAGTGAGCTGAAAGAAACCCTTTCGGAAAATATAGGAATGAAATCCGTATGTAATGCTCCCATATGCTACCGTGATGTTTCACTGACAGTATTTGTTCTAAGCCATCCGCCATCAGGTTCAAGAGCACTAGGAGCGTCCAAATCAAAGTCGATTCCTCAACGAGCCGCCAAGTGGACGCATTTGACGACTTCGACGATCTCGACCGAAAGGGAAAAGGTACAATGGCGTAGAAAACCCAACTCTATCGAAAGAAGTCGTTTGAGTATAGCAGATGCATACACTGGGGCTCACGCCATCGCGGAGGCTGTAACCTCTTGGGCGCATATAGTTTTATCACACCACCGCTACGTTACTACTCCAACAATACTTTTCCCGAGTCGATTCCGCTACACACACACACACTTTCCCTTAATCGCATTCTCTCGCGCCCATATTACATTAGGCTCACTCATCAGAATATTTCCCCACTCTTCGAGTTCCCAAAACTCACCATACCTTACGACCTTGATATATATCTTATATCATTATATATACCCCTCCCCTTCGAATTTTACGTACCACTCACTATAATTGAATATTCTCTGTTCAGTTTGCTTTCGCTCTTGCATATTTCCAGAAAATTTCACAACATAATAATTCAAAATTCCATACTTCATACAAGTCTACTACCGTCTGAACCTTCCCCTCGATCCCTTGGGCTCTGAGCTTCACTAGTGCCCTCTGCTCGATCTGAAGCTTCGCGGTTGACGGGCGCAACCTCATACCAGCTCGCATTCTGTTTACTTGGTTCAGTTGCACTTCGCTGAGTAACTGAACTTTATTCCGTTGGAATCGCAAACCCATTCCGAACCACTAAGCGATTACATACCTGTTGACTGTGCTTTCCTTAGCTACACCCCCTCGCCCTTGGACACACACCATCGCTTAGACACCACCTGCCTAATATTTACTAGACGTTATTTATTACCCTTGAAGAAAATTTCTCGGACCTTTAAAGTTTTTTACTTAGGTACGACGCTTCGTAGATAGACTCCCCCAGTTCTCGTTGATACGTCAAGACACTGAGTCCGTATTCTCACATATTACCAGCCCCAATTCACTTTCGGCCCTCTGAAACCACCCAAGGGCCTCGGAGAGGGTTGCTACTTGCCATGGTGTAGTAGTCCACTCACAGAGCTAGGTGGTATAAATAAACCATATATTACGAAGATTCTCCGAGTTATACAAGGAGAAAGACGGGGTGGGGTATTACATCGAACCGAGAACAATAACCACGTCATAAAAGTCCAGGCGTAAAGAACGTGTGGAATGAACGATTACCGTGCCATTAATCTTCAGACTTGGTCGGCATGCAGCCGAGAGAATAGCCGCCGGTCTACAGACAAGTCCTCAATGTCTATAGCTCTAATTCAACGGACCTGACACTTACGGGGTGGTTGTATTTGCAGCAGACAGAAGTTCGATAGTTGCACTTGTTGCCACCGGCGCTGTAAGCGGTAACAGGATTGCAGCGATCTGTGAAAGTATTCTCGTCAATCGTTTATCATTTGGTTAATCGTTTTAAGTAGCACGTACATCCGACCAGGGTGGAGCTGAGATCATCAAAAGTTGTCTTGCCAATACCGCCTCCACCACCGACTGCAAAAGCGTTCTCATCAATTGTTCGTAGGTTAATGGGTCGCGTGAAGCAGGACGCACGTTCAATACCGAAGGGGAGATCGCTCTCGCGCGCCATCTTGCTAAGTTTGGCGTAGTCGACCTTATGAGCCTGTTACCGAAGTTAGCCTGCCGCCATTCAAGAAACCAAAATCGAGTGACCTCTTCGACTTTATCGCAACACTGGACTGGGCCACTGTTACACTCAGGTGCGACGATCGACTTAGGGGGAGTGTCCTGCCAACTAGGGGCGGCGGCGGCAGCGGCCAAGAGCGGGAGGGCGAGAAAGAGGGCGAAGAAGATATTAAGGACACGGGCGATCATGTTGAAGAGAGCGAAAGTTGAGATAGTCTGGGGAGTAGTAGAGTTGGTAGTTGCAAGTCGAACTGAAGAAGCAGAGGCGAGAGTTGGATGCCTTTTATCTGGTCCACTGTGCGGCTGGTCGTTGGGAGTCTCACTCGGCTGACAGGTTTCAGATCCCAGCGATCCTATTTTTAGGTTCAACGACTAATTTTGTATCTTGTACGGATCGGTACATGCAATCATCAGCCCCACCTTCCTAAGTTGTCGGTGTGTCCTCGGGGTTGAATTGACGTTGTGGCAGAGCTGTTATCGTCTTGTCAGAAGTTAAGTAACATTCAAATACTGATGGCGCTAGTAATCCGGTAAGTACTAGCTCGTACCCCAGGTTCTGGGCATCAATACATCAAATATTAGAGTGGGCCGGATCAGGGCCAGGATCCAACAGTCAGATAAGGGGATACGTTCACCAAACTCGGGCATCCCGACGAAAAGAGATAAAACACAAATGAGAAAAGCTTCAGATCGCCAAATAAATAAAACAAGTCATTTAGTGAGAGTAGATACATTAAGCTCCTTCGTCGATTCATATTATGGACATTTGGTTCGAGTCTGTGTGCACTGAAGTCGATCACGGCCATAGCCTCATTCGCGCTCACTCGCCAAATGAAGGTAAGCTTTCAATGTATGCAACAGTCCATGTATTACAAGAAGTCTCTGGTTTATACAGGGAGCAGCACACAGTAGGGTATCACAACAAAAATGAACAAATTAATCGCGTCACGAAAGATCACGATGCATTATTTAACCGCAAAAACATGTGCAAAGTAAGCAGCCACCGTGCCAGTAGCATACAAACCACGCCGCTGTTTACAAGTTGGCGTTGATGGGGGTGCAACCAACAGCGACAAGTCCATTCTAAAAAAAAAAGTACTCAATACCCTCGAGCTTTGATTCGGGAGGTCTGGGACTTACGAAGTGGTTGTTCTCGCAGCAGACAGGTTGAGCATTGCAGTCGTTGCCAGCGACACCGATGACAGAAACGGGGCTGCAAGTAACTGTAAAGGTATTCTCATCAATTCTTTGTCGCTGAATCCTATGCAAAGCAACGTACGTCCGACTGTACCAGTGATGGGACCGAGGAGCGCAGCGATCCCGGAGTGGCCGACGATGCTATCGAAATCGGTAGTTTTGGCCTGTCAACAAAGTCAGCTCATCGTCATTCGCGGAGGCAGCCAAGGCAACAAACGTCTTGTGTGCTCTCACAGCAGTGGAGCGTGCCAACGTTGCAGTTGTTCTGGGTAATGGTACCGGCAGGAGGGTCGGTACGGGGAACCGCAGTGGCGGCGGCGAAGAGAGGGAGAGCGAGGACGAAAAAGACGTTGAGGGCACGACCGATCATGTTGAGAGTTGGGAAAGTTTAGGGAGAAATAGAGGTGATAGCTTGAACTTGAGTGTGTTCGAACTGAAGAAGCAAATGCGAAAACTGGATATCTTTTATACGATTCGACGCACTACAATTTCTCTTTTCTGTCCTCTGCGGGCTGGAGGTTCGGTGCGGGTCTCAAACTCCTGTTGAACGCGTTCTCTCATTCAAAAAGTTCGGCGCTGTCGTGGTCCTGAATATTCTCGGGTTGAAAGAATAATGAAATGAATTTGATTATTCGTGTATGCAGGGTTTACGGTGCGATGTTGTCAGAAAGGCCACATTAATTCCACGAGATGATTGGGCGACCATATTTTCAACACATTGACAACTTCTTTCATGCCGTACGTTGAATGGTACGAAGGTCCCACATTCAAAGTAACCCTTGATAATTGTAAAAACCGCTCCGGTTACAGTGGAGATTGGGTAGACAGAACACAGGTCCCGCAGGTAAGAAGGCGTCTTTCGCAAGTGGATGAAAATTCATTGAGCCTTCGATTTCCCAGTCCTTCGTCAGCCGCACTGTACAGATGCCACCAGTAACCAGACCACTCGGCTAGGGGCTCCGAAAATGAAAAAAAAAAAAAAAAAAAGTACGCCCCCAGGTACACAGAGAAGCAAAAAAAAATAGGCATCGAAAGAAGACATCCAATCTTCCGTCTTGAACCCAGAAAGGCATAGTTTGAACGAATGAACCTTGGCCGAGGAAACTTGATCATCTTCTGTGCAGGAATTATCTCACCACGGGCTCCGGCAGCACTGAAACGTCAAGGTTACCTCGTGTTTTTTTAAGTAGGTATGACATTTTGCTTGAAATTGATGCCTTGGGATTACTTAGCTTCAACGCTCAATGTCAAAACCCTTCGGAATGCCGATAGAATGAAGGTAGAGGTGGGGGTATCGGCGAAATATGAGTGGCGCGACGGGTCCAAGTAGGGTTCGAGTCCGAAGTCTGGAGTCTAGGCTCAGAAGTTGGGCCGCATTCTAAAACGAGGTGCCTGAGGTGAGGATCGCGAGGTAGAAGAATCCAAGGCTCTGGATTGTGCGGCTCTCCCGAAAAATATCAAATCATATCCACACCAGGAGAACACTGAACAGCAGGTGGTAGCGTGGAATTGGTCAACATATGTTGACGTTGAACGTCTAACCCTCGGAACGGAGACCCTTGAATCAGATTCCCACGTTATTTCGTCTTCCCAACACGCTGGCCAGCATTCGACACATGCGACAGTGGTTATGACAAGAACATGGATGCTTACATGGCATCGCACAAAGCGAAGGACAGTCCAACAGGAGTTTTTGCTCCAATAGAATTCCCATGTGGTGCGAGGGCATCCAACCGCCTTGTAAAGGTCTGTAGGGTATTTCATCCCCTTCTACCCGTGCTAATCGGAATTGGACATAGGCACCCATGTACGAGCACCTCTCGGCTTTCTTAGGCGGGCCACCCAATGACCACCACCTCGCACTCTACTCCCTCTGGTCGCAGTACGACTGGGGTATGGTGATTACCGGCAACGTCCAAGTGTCCAAATCGCACTTGACTCTCGGAAGGGATTTAGTCGTACCCGACCAACTCAGCAACGCATCGGTCGAGCCCTTCAAAGCTCTTGCGGATGTTATTAAAGGCCCAGATGGACGTACACGTGCAATAATGCAACTTTCTCATGCTGGTCGCCAGTCGACCAACTTTATTGGCGGGCGGTACCCTTTCGAGAGGCCCCTCGCACCTAGCGCAATTAGCGTTGGCGCAAACACAACCGTAGATGATCCGTTGGCTGGGTTGGCTCAGAGCATTCTTTTCCAAACACCAAAGGAAATGTCGATTGGAGACATAACGGAAGTGGTCGAGGGGTTTGTCAAAGGGGCACGCTTGGCATGCGAGTCAGGGTTCGATGGAGTGGAGCTTCATGTGGCGCATGGATGTACGTGTATCGTGGTATCCACATCTTTTGCAAACTCAGGTTCGTGGCCCCAGATCTCTTGGCTCAGTTTCTGTCGCCGAAAGTGAGCCTTTCCTTTAACCTGCAGCACTTTTTTGTCTCACCCCGAATTTAGTCCAACGCTCGTCAAGACGAATACTCTGTGCATTCTGAGGACGGCCTCTATCTCCTTCATCAAATCATTGACCGCATACGAGCCATCGTTGAACCACGTTTCATCATTGGCGTCAAGCTCAACGCGTCAGACTACCTCACTGACGCGCCTATTAACGGGTGCGATCCACCCCTTTGCCCTGAAGAAACGCGCGCTCTACAACACGTTCTTTGCTTGGCGAGATGGGGTAAAGTTGACTTCATCGACATCAGCGGTGGGGATTACGAGAATCCGGGTAAGCATGCCAGCTCATGGTACTCCCCAGCTATCCTAATTTAACAAATTCAGAGTTCATGATGTCTGAAACGACTAAACATGGTCGCAGACAAGCATTATTCGCTCGTTTTTCGCAGCAGGCCATCAAAGCTCTCGACTCGGCGGGATTCAAGGCACCTTTGCGACCCGTTATCATGCTTACGGGTGGTCTACGAACACCTAGCCTCTTGCAATCTGCTCTACAATCCGGGCAAACAGACATGCTTGGAATCGGGCGAGGCTCAGTTCTTTGCCCGCATATACCCCAGATCATGACTGAATTCGACCAAGGCCGAAGAACTGACATTGATGAGCCTTTCGGAGCTGAACCTAAGTTGTCAACTCCTAAGCTCTTGAATATTTGGCCTCTCGTATCGATTTGGCGTAGCTTGAGCAAGGTTAAGCTCATTGGCGCCGGGCTTAATATGGCCTGGTATACTATCATGATTCGTCGACTCGCTCTAGCGGGACTACGTCGAAAGTCCGAGGGTATCAGTGCGGCCGCGGCCGCTCTAGAGAGGCCGGATTATACCATTGGTGGACTTGGTGCGCTGGTTCGGATGTATTTGTGGATACCATGCCCGAAGATCAGCATAGAGCGATCGCTAATCTTTGTGCTTGTTCTGGGGCTTCTGACAGTCGTATTCGCTGTTTCCTAACATATCCATAGAACCCTAATTATACATCGGAATCCATTTGTAGATCTACACGAGGCATCAGAATTCGAAGAAAATCAATTGAACGTCTGCACATACCACCTCTTCAACCTGGCCCCCGACATATTCGCCGAATAAATGAATATTCCCAGCATAGTACAACCTCTCGTTGTAGATAACTACATGCGGGGTTATCTTGCCTAACAACATTCAGTGAGGCGACAGAACGAGCCACAGCAGTTGCCAACTTACTACGATCTGGGTTCACCCACAAGACTTGAATTTCCCCAGACGTAGGATTGAGACTAAACTGATGCAAGGACCAAAGTCAGGAAATCCCGACCCGGTAAACGCGCCAACGTCCCGCTCACCACAGTGGTCTCGACGTGTTGCGCAACGTCATGGTGGTGAAAAGGAACATCGTTGGCGGGTGCTATCGATGGGTAAATGTGAGTATGTGCCAATAATTTATTTTAGATTCTTGCTGACTGTATGCAGTGGTATGCCTTGGAAGGTGGAAACTAAAGTTTATCGACATCGGTCAGCTGCAAATAGATCGACGTCAGGGACGTACTTTTTCGAGTTTCGTTCCAAACGTTGGCCATAGAATCCAGACACGACAGCCATGCGCAAATTGGTGTTCTGATCCTTGATAAATGGTTAGATCTTAGCACAAACATGCACCGGACGTACTGCGACTCTGATTTCCATTAATCGTCCCTTTCGCTTGTATGTGTAGAGTGTGGCTCCTTCCTTTGCAGGTACGATCTTGTGCTGCTGTAACCAGCCAATCTGAACACTAGGCGTGTTTTTCATGAAAACGCCGACGTATCCTGTGGAAGATCTAGGGCACTATGTTGAGCCCTATAATACATATCGGAAGACGCGCAGAAATGGGGCTCACTGTTCGAGATACGTTGAGGGAGCTACAAATCTAAGGTTAGCGATAACATTATATATTTAGATCCACCCTTACCCAAACCAGGTCTAACGATTTTTGCTCTGTTATGGGTGAATCTCTCTCTAAAGCTGTTGTGGCTCGGGGGAACTTGGAGAGGTGGGGTCCTCAATTCTCTCCGTTCTCTGTTCTTCCATGTTCCTGCGTGCATGTGGCCTGTATCGTCCGAAGTCCTCAAGTCTTCAGCCGGAGTAAGAGCAAGGGTCGACGAGAAAAGAGCTAATGAGAGAAAGCAGATAATTCGAAGTCTCATTCTTTCAGGTAAAGCAAGGAATGTTGGGGGTGGTGAACAAGAAACTGAGGTAGCAGCACACAAAAACTGGTTGTACTGGACCTGACATACTTGACAGTTTGTGATCGACGTTGCGCGACGGGCGCGCCACTGCGGGTATCAATATCTGCTGGACGACGTGATGAGTTCGCTGTGCGATGACAGGCCATGTCGCGGTGCCAGCGCCCTTATGCAGCAGGAAAAGCAAATTTAGCACTGGGACAGCCATGTAGATATGTATCACAAAATCGTGCGAGCCAATAAATTAGGATTCTTGGGCTTGAGGCTGCCCCGATAGTTGTGGACGCCCCGGACCTTTCATTACCTTTTTGTCTTGCAAACCCCCCTGACGTCATACCCGCTCGAGGGTGTGTGAGGGGCGAGATAGAAGGAAGAAATAGGAATTTTCCATAATAAAAAAAAGCGTTATGTACAAGACTTTTCTAACATGACCCGAGAAATCGCTAATAAACTGTTTACAAGCTCAAGGTCTGGCCAGCGTTGCTGGTAACAGAGGCGCGAACGCTAGTGGTATCGAGGAGGTTGTAAGAGTAAGGGGCAGTGGAGAAGTCGCCAGCGGGAGCGGTGTTTTCAGCACCACCGAAGTCATTGCCACGAGCAACAGCGAAGCCACCATCAGTGGAGTAGAGGGGCTGGGTGGTGCCTAAGGGAATTTCCTTCAGTTAAAAGCTACTCCCTGGTACCAAAACACACGTACCGGTCCAAACATTGTTTTCAACGAGGAGTTGGGCACCGTCACGAGTGTTGATACCGTCGTTGTTGTTATCGAAGACATTGTTGTAGATGTGGCCGTGACCGAAGCGGAAGGAAGGGGTGCGGGAGTTCAGGTCATACCAGTTATTACCAGCGTAAGTGACGGTAATGGGAGTGTCCTCATCGCCATTGCTGTCCGAGTGGCCGACGAGGGAAGCCTTCCAGTGAGTGTAGATCTTGCTGTCGGTGATGGTGACACCAGTGCTTCCATGAGTAATGTCGAGGAGACCGTCGTAGCTAGGATAGTATATTGGCGTGGGTGGTGAAGGCAACTTCGTTCGACTTACTAGTCCTTGTCGTGATCCCTGTCGCTGGAAAGGTCGACATGGTCGACCCAGATTTGATGAGCGGCTTGAATGCCGATGGCGTCGCCAACTTCAGCCAAGACCTTGGAAATCTTGACATTACGGATGATGACGTTGCTTTCTTCGATGACACGGAGACCGATACCGTCGAGGGCTAATGATATAAATGAGCGTTCTGTAAATGGGCTAATTTTGAACAATACGTACCAGAACCAGCCTTTCCAATGATTGAGGTGTTGGACCCAACCTTAACGACAGCGCTACCAGTAATCACACCTGTGGAACCTGAGCGAGGGTGTCTTGGATCGACCAATAAAAAGGCATACCAGAAATGATGACGACCTTCTTATCACTACCGGAGACAGCGGCGGTGAGAGCATCAAGAGTAGAAACAGTGGTTTGAGTTCCGCCGGAGCCACCAGTCGTTCTGAGAATAACGTCAATCATTGCACCAAATTTCTCCAAAGAACATACCCTCCGTTGAGAGTCGCATAACCAACGGTGGCGACATCGTCAACCGATGCACGCTTTTGAATGAGGCCGGCCTGAGCATGAAGCGGTGGTTAGCGGGCTCCTCTGTAAGACAGTGTTGAACTGGATTTACCGAGGCGACCTGGATGGCAGTGAAAGCAATTACGGAAGCGAAGAACCTCATGATTCGGTGATTGGAAGGCGAGTTTGAGTTCAGTGAGTTCTGCTTTAACCCCAACACTATTGCCTCTCTTTTATATTCCCCCAGCAACCGATATCCAACACCACAACACCAAGGCAGATTGCAACCGGTTAACCTTCGGTTAGATGAATTCACTAAGAAATTCTCGTTGCCGGCTTCTGAGCGTGAACTGTACTGGAGCGTCCCTTCAAGACAGCTAAGCGGGCCGTCCGGTCCCTTCAAGGATTCTGTGCGGGACCGACAACCAGCACCCCACACATGGACAGACCCTGGTAGTTGTAAGAACAATCATTGCCGATGGTTGGATGCTTCCACAACAATGACAGCTGTCCTCAGTGCAGTACCGTCATGTGAGTACACCCCGCTCTTCCATTGGAGAATCACGGAGAAATTGGACTTCTGCGAGAGGCTAGCAATGTTGGATAAATACGCAAGGGTATAGAAATTTATTCTATCTCCACGATCAGAAGAGATACTTTTCAATGTCTGCCAAGGCCACTTTGTGTGTTCAGTCCGACTGGAAATAGAGAGCCAAGCGTAGAAAACCCCGTCCCATCCCCCACTGATACGAAAGGATAAATGGGGTGGAGCCAATTGACAACCATTCAACAATTATTCCGTGAGACGCCGATGCACACGACCAGAATCACGGTCAGGCCACCCCACCCTAGTACTCGTCTCTGTCGCAGTCCGTGACTTCGTATGACGCCTTCCAGTTGGTAGTAGCGAACGGGTCCGGGAAGTGAGCGGGCCGCCCCCGACCCTGAGCAACATACAAGACATGGTCAGACCTCGTTATTCCTTGGCAGAAGAAGAATCCCTTGATGGCACAACTCCGAAGGTCAAAAGCCAGAAGACAGTATTAACCACATAGAGAGTGGCACTTGATGTTTCCCATAGATGACTCGGGTTCTTATTAGCGAAACCGAGAATAATCCAGCAAAGTCGTGGTATTGGAAGAAGTTGTACCTTCGGTCATCTGGGGTCAGAGGCCCAAACCAGCGTGAGAATTCCGGTCAATAAAGATGACAGGGCTCTACTGCGGATTTCGCCCTTGCGAAGGGGCTCATCAGAGGGCTTTACCGCTACCCTAATCCGCTTCGACTTTAAAGGCGACTGAATCAGACTACCTAACGTAGACTGCAGAGGGGGAGTATGGTCACATGGATCGTGACTACCGGAACCCGGCTGCAATGCTGGGCTTAGCTTTCCGGGACCCCGAACTGGTAGGTGTGTATGTGGGTTTGCATCTGGGAGCACCCTTCCCACTTTGGACCACCTCTGTATGAGCACGGCCGATGCACTGCCGGACAGGATGTACGGACTTGCCGTCTGTCAGTCTGTGTGTGCCGACCCCGTTGCCGGCTGAAGCCGTCAACGATCAGATCGGCCGTCTCCGAACATAAGGCGATAAGATACGCTAAAGGACAACGCCTTGGGATCGAACCGAAGGAGCGATTTGTTTGCTCAACCGTTTTCTGCTAACTTTCCCTCCTCCCCAGACATAGCGCTTCCCCCCCTGCACGCAATAATCTATTGACGTGTTCCAGAGCTAGAATTGTGAGCCAAGCAGTCGTTGACGCTCATTTTGTGGCGCGCAGTGCGACCAGTCGACAGTGCTATGGTTCTCCCTGAACATTTAAATAACGTAAGTTACACTGACAACCCGAAAATACTGCTGGCGATCAGTGCGTCAGTGACCCATGTTTAAGAGCAGGACAAGAACAAGGAGAATACTTCGGAGCTTTGGACAGAGCGTTCCAAGCGGCAGGTTAGCCCAGCTCTTCCCAGGACCAGTGTACATTCCCTGCATCTAAGCAACTGACGATCCTCCTTGCTTTATATAGTACATTTGATTGGCGCCCATCACCGCCATCTCATTTCCGCCCCCGCTAAACTCTTTCTCAGCCACAAGATCGATTGTGATAGACTAATTTTATAAGGGCGTGCTCACTAACCTTTCCAAAAGTAAAAATGAATGACCGTTCATGACTCGTTCATGAGTTTATCTTCCATCCCAGGGTCAGAACAGCTTACCGAACAATCCAAGGCTATCTTGCTGATTACCCGTACTCCCTCCAATCCAATTATTGGCACCGGCCTCAATCCCAAGTAGAACTTCACCTCTTCTGGTACCACCACCAGCAATCCAAATACCTACTTCGTTGCTACCTCAATTGGTGCCAGGCTAAGTCAACCTCTTGTTGATTGTACCACCGAAAACCCATCGGCTATCGCGGCCAATCCTACGAATTTCTTTTCTGGATTGGATGAATGAAACACGATTGAGTCTCTTTGGCTCCCGCAGTCGAGTGTTCTGGCCTTTGTTTTATGTGGTGGGGTTGTGGTTTAACATTCAGTGTTCAGCGCGGGTTTCTGGAAACTGGATGTCATTCCGTATGCGGGTATGTGCATACTCGTAACATATTTTTGCACTGACGCGTGTCCCTAGCGAGAATGACGGGCTTTAGTCAGAGCATCACCAACGTGCAATTCACCAAGAGTCTAGATACAAATTTAAACATCGATGGCTCAAAAAATGTGTGACTTACGTTGTTGCACTCGCGGAATGTGATCAGGAATGTTCAGACTCCAGTTAGTTGCCAGGATTTGAGGATCCGGTCCGCTGTCACAGATTTGTATTCTAGAAGGTATTCGATTAGAAACCGTACTAGTGTCAATTTGAAATATCTAAAGGGTGAGGATCTATCAGCCAGGCATGTTCCTGTTGTGTACTCTGGGCCCCTTGTCTAAATATTGGTTTCAGCTCCAGAGAAATATTCCCGTGCAGCCTTGTTCTCGGAAGTGGAGGCCGATGGCTATAGAATGATCAATATCGAATTCATCAAGGCAAACATAATTAAACGTACTAAGGAATTCAAGTGTTCGTGGTTATTGAATGTGAGGAGGGAGACCTGAAGGGGAGGTGGTGAGTTGGGATCGTAAGGGCCCTGATATCCATTCTGATAAGTCAGGTAAGTCATACAGTGGAAAGTTGAAGTTTGGCCCTCTGACTGACCTTGATTGAGATCGTGATGCGACTCCACGCAGTGTTCCAATGACCCCTGTAAGATTTGCTGAGATCCGCCTCAGGATCCAACTTTATTAGTGCAGAGATCGTCTCGCTAAGACAGATACCATGGCTTGCAAGCCCGATGTGTACACCGTCTTGGTTCTTGTCGAAGACATGAGGAAGAATGCACTCCCTAATGACCGCTTCAGCTCTCCGAGCAACATCGTCCAAGCTCTCGCCTTCCGGGAACCTTCCGTCGCGGCTACGTATCTCTGGAAAAACGCCCTCCTTGTACCACTCCTCCAAAGATTTGTCACCTGGAGGAAGGCGAAGACACCAACGACCTCCTTCCGCGATACCGAAATGCTGCTCCCGAAGTTTCTCGGTTACTTTGAGGGGAGGCTTGGGCCCAGCATGATGCTTAACGACGGCGAGAGCCGTAGAGTGTGCGCGGCGGAGGTCGGATGCGTAAAA
>MU151175.1:2471-15501 GCA_015584085.1 Macrolepiota fuliginosa MF-IS2 | reverse complement strand
GAGTGTGCGCGGCGGAGGTCGGATGCGTAAAAATACTGGAAATGCAGTGAGGACGTGTTGAACGCAGAACCAAGAGCATCTGCTTGCTATTGCCCAGGATTCAGAGAAACCCATAGACTAGCGAATTGAAGGCTCACGCGTTCACCAAGGGCAGAGAGGGGTGCGTCCTTCCATCCAGCCCATATACCTTTCTGTTACACGTTTGAGTCGTAGAATACTAGAAGGAGCATGAACAGGCCTACGGGATTATCTTCGCTTTCCCCGTGTCGAATCTATGGAATATTTCAGGATATTGGCATGGCGGAGGTGTTTGCACTAACCAGAGTGACTGTGATCATTATGGCTGAGCAGCACAGAAAGAGGAGGAAACTCGAGATGCCTTCCCTCTCGAGTCATTTTGGTGTTCGCGTCCCAATAGTTCCGAGTCATTACCGATCCACTGTCGGATTGATGCTTTTCCGGGAACAATTCACAACGCCACAAATACCTGTACTTGGTTGGTATATGTACACGGAAGACGGGATTATGATACCTGTGACAGTTGGGACGGCTATCGCGCGCTCGTTTGTATCGTCGTGTACTCTCGATATAATAAACTTGGATTTAAAAAAAAAAGATACCTGTGACAGTCACAAGAATTCGCGCGTAATAGCATGAGTCAGGTCCGGTAACTAACACCCACTCTTTATCCCATAATAGAGACCCCCCAAATGATGCGTAAATGGAGGGTGGGGACTTAGCTGTAGTGTACGTGATTTGTACCCCGTTTGTTGTTGAAGGGACTCGAAAAAGGCGGACGACGTGGTATTGGAGAGTAAACGAGCAGGGTACAAAAATGTAGACTAGAACAATAAAATATATTTAAACCCAGATCTTGTGGCCATGAGGACAAGCCACAATTTGATATTCCAACATTCGTTTGCTCCCCAATACTATGTTACCTGCCTTATAAGTACCGACTCCCTCCAACAACATCTTTATTACTCAGGCCGGGTACTAAATAAGGCTCGAAATAGCAAATTCTTTTTTGTGGCGTCGAGTTCCGGTATCGAAACTAGATAGAACTATCTATTACGACTAAGACGGTCCTATGCGTGACTTATGAAGCTACATCGGTAATCGACATATTTCAACACGTTGACGCACCGATCATATCGCAGGATCTGTCAGTTTGGCACGCTCGCGCTGTCTGTCCAAAGAGGCTGCGTCGTAGTGATCTGGAGGCTGGCTCCGGCAACGGGAAAATATTCCGGAGGGGTCTCTGTCTCGAAAGTGGAGACTCCCGGCTAGAGATAGAATAGTTTTGAGCCCGTACTTGAGTAATACATTTTTATGGAACTTACTAAAGAACCCAGATGTTCATAGTTGTTGAACGCGAGTAAGCAAATCCGAAGGGGCGGTGGCGAATTAAGCTCATAGGGGCCTTCACATCCGTGCTAGCAAGTCTAATCAGTTACAGAAGACTGATAATCACCTCGATCTCTTACTTTGACTGAAATTGTTAAGCGACTCCAGGCTGTGTTAAGGAGACCCAGATAAGATTTACTGTGGTCGTGATCGGGATCCAATCTTAGTAGGGAACAGATCATCTCGTTCAGGAAAGTTCCGTGACTCGCAAGCCCAATGTGTATACCGTCCTGGTTCTTGTCGAATACGTGAGGGAGAATACATTCCCTAATGGCCGCCTCAGCTCTTCGAGCAAGGTCGTTTAGGCTCTCGCCCCCTGGGAACTTTTCGTCGCGTTCTTGGGTCTCCAGGAAAACCCCTTCCTCCCACCATTCTTCCATAGCTTTGTCTTCTAGAAGATGTCGAGGAGCTGGGCGGTGTCCTTCTGCAATACCGCAGTGCTGCTCCCGAAGATTCTGGGAGAGAGTAAAGGGGGGCTTGGGCTTAGCATGGTGTTTGATAACCGCGAGAGCCGTGGAGTGTGCACGGCTCAGGTCAGATGCATAGAAGTATTGGAATTGAGTTGAGGAGGCAAACGCATAACCAAGAACGTCCGCTTGCTATCGTTCGGGATCATGAAGGGTTTCACGAACAGGCAGATTTGGGGCTCACGCGTTCACCCAGGTCAGTGAGGGGTGCATCTCTCCATCCAGCCCAGATACCTTTCTATTGAACGCTGATGAGCAACGGAATACTAGAAGTATCGTGAGCGTGCTCACAGGATTATCTCGACTTTCTCCGTGTCGGATCTGTGGGATGATTACGATCTTAACACGTCGATGTTATTCAGAAGTTGCACTGACCAAAGTGACTGTGATCATCGCCAAGTGGCACCGGAGGTTGGAAGGAGATGGATGTCTTCACGAACTATTAACAGGAAACCCGGGAATGCACGTGTGTTCAGCAGCGATAATCAGGAATCGGTTGTCCGCGGGTGTGTCATCTACAAGCGCACAAACTGGCGTCTCATAGATCTAGAAGGTCAACGTGTGCAGCAGATAATGGTGATGACTGGTGCGCGTGGCCCGACATGAATTCATCCGCCCGGCTCTTCCGATGCACGAAACCATTTAAGGTCGGCTACTCTCGTAACACGTCTTACAAAAAGACGGAGCTGGAAAAAGTTGCTGCAGTCGATGTGGTCAGCTATGATTTGGGAGGAAGGTCACCAATGGTCATTTGAAGGCATCAAAACGTTGTAGACGTGTGATCAAGAAGGTATTCAACTAGGGGTCGTATCCACTGTCTAGTGTCATCCTGAGATATCTCAAGGGTATCGGTGCACCAATTACGCCGCAGGATCGATCGATGGTATATTCATGAGCCTCCAATGATGGTATATTCTGGATGTTGGTCTCAGCATCAGAGAAATACTCTCGAAGGCCATTGTACTCGGGAGCCGAGGCTGTTGGCTAGAAGATAATCTCGAGTCCTTGCCTGGTAGTCTTAGTGGAATGCGCCAGAGAATTCAAGCCTTTATGGTTATCAAGCGTGAATAGGCGGACTGGAAAGGGCAGCAGCCAGCCGGGATCGTTGGGGCCTTCATATTTACCCTGATAGGTCAAATCAGCCACAAAACGCAATAGAAAGTGCGGCCCCCTCATCTTGACCGAAAGCGTGATCTGACCTCAAACAAACGCAGGAATTATCTCAGAAAGATTGGCGTGATAGCTAGCAAGTCTAATGTGTACACCGCCCTGGTCCTTATCGCAAAAAATGAGGGAGAGTGTGGTCCTCAGCTCTTCGGGTGACATCGTTCAATACCCTTCCGTGCTATCTTTTGTTGGTCTGAGAGGGAAGATTCCGAGGGTGACTCCGTGCGGTGCCGCGAGGCCGTTCCAGAAGTTTCTGGGTGGTCATGAGGGGAGGGCTTGAACTCAGCGCAGGTTTTTATGACGGCGAGAGCTATGGGGCGTGCATAATGGAGGTCGGATGCATAGAAATAATGAAAACAAGTCGAAGCGTTAAGAGTACTTAGATCCAAAAGTGTCTACATGGTATATCTGGGATCAGGAAAAGTGTGATAGATTGACAAATGCCAAGAAGTTCACCTTGGGGCGGATTGATCCACCTCTATAACTGCTGATCCACCATAAACCATTCGAAGTGTCGTGAACAAAATTCGAGGCACGATCGATGCTTTCCCTGTATTGGATCCGCAAAGTAACGTACGACTTGGTTGAGACGGCTACGCTGAACAGAGTGATGCCTAGGTTGCCACGGAATAGACAAGCACGCCTTTCTTTGTGAGTCATTTCCAGCAAATCCGCAAAGGTATTCGATATCAATGCATGGTCCATAGGATCCGGGAGTTCATGTGTACACGTTATTTTGCAAATTTCGGCAAGAACTCCGTGACGCCGAGTTCTCAGTGGTGATGAATGCTCGCAGCCGCAGCACGGCGCATTATTATAGGAGCATGATGGATATATTTGTGTGACAAAGGCATTCTGCCGCGCCAATCTGAATGCATCTTTCAGGAACTGGCGGCTTGTGGCAAAAGTCCGTGAGGGACGGTGGCAATGTGATGATCACGTGTGGGCAATTGAGCTCTAGCACATTCTCTCGGTCGTGTTCATCATCTCTGCTATTACTCAGACATCTGTTCGCTCTTTATCCAGTACCACTACCATCCCGCCGAGTCTCAGCGTGTAATTTAGGGTCTCGTTGGGACAGTAATGGCTTCTATGCATGGCATTCCACTCTTGAGTGGCCCCCCGCCAAACGTCGATTCATCTGATGCATGTAGGAAGTGCAATAAAGAATTCAACATTATATTCACAAGATCGAGGAAATGTAACCATTGTGGTACGTTGTCACCGTACCATTTCCTTAGACGTGCTGACTGTGGTATACAGGTTACTTGTATTGTCATTCGTGTTCAGATTACCAGGCTCTTCTGCCTCGGGTGGGGCCAGATAGAGGTTACGATCCTGTGCATGTCTGCGCACATTGTATTGAGCTGTTGAACAGTACGCCCTGAGAATATATCTATTTCTGTAGCAAGCTAATAGCCATAACCTAGTGACT
Organism: Macrolepiota fuliginosa MF-IS2; assembly: GCA_015584085.1. Lineage (NCBI taxonomy): Eukaryota > Fungi > Basidiomycota > Agaricomycetes > Agaricales > Agaricaceae > Macrolepiota > Macrolepiota fuliginosa. The sequence continues at coordinate 11,025 of MU151175.1, read as the reverse complement.
GCGGCTGGTTCAGGCCAGTTACGAGGGATGTCACTGAGCAAGCTTAAGTCATACGCTGATGCGTACAACATCAATATCAGTCGAGCGGTTGAGAAAGGCGACATCGTGGAAGCTATTGTACGCGCAAGAGTACGTCGCCCATCTCAACCATCCGTATGAACGTGATTGATCGTCTTGTAGGAGTCAAACGGATGTCTTCCTGAATCGAAGCAAGTAAGTACGGCAGGTACTAAAGACCATCAATTTCCCTGACAATTATCACAGGACTACTATCGGAAACATAAAGTACCCAATCCCCACGCAGGGACAAGACCACGCGGTTTCTTCTCGCGTTCGAACCCCACTAACTCTCCTCCTCCCGTGCCTCCTCGCCCTCCACAACAATCAGGAAATGGTCGTTCCAGGCGTCCAACGTGGAGCGATGATTCACCACCTTTACGATTTCCTCAACCTCAGGTTCCACCGCCTCAGACACAATATCAGTATCCGTCATATGGAACCCAACAACATCAACAGCCCTCACCCTATGGTCACTATAACCCAAGTTCAGAGTACCAACCGCACAATCCTAGCCATCACTACAACGTCCCGCCGTATCATCCTTCCTTCCCGCAGCCTCAGGCGCCACCTCCGCCACCTCCACAGGAAACCCGACCTCCGCCTCCACCTCGACCTAACACCTCCACAGCACATCGATCAACCTCGCGAGCGAATTCGCATCCTTCCGATAGATCGCCGTCTCAAAGACAACGCACAACTTCGACGCCTGCACAACCTTCGCCACCTCCGCCTCCGCCACCACCACCACCTGCCCCAGTGTCACCACCGACTCTCGATCAGTTGTTGCTCATGACTCATGCATCGATAGCGGCATTGCCTATCGGTGTACTGAAGAAAGTGTTGTTCACAAACCACGTAAACGCGGCGATGATACTGGAAAAGAGTGAGTTGGTGAAGAAGGTTACAGATTTAATAGAGGATGAGAAGAAAGAGCGGGAGCGGCAGAGGATGGCTGAAGAGGCGGAAAAGTTCGAGGAGGAAGAGAGGCGGAGGGAGAGAGACGAGGCGATTAGGAAAGAACAAGAAGAGAGAAGGAGGCAGGAAGAAGATGAGCGATGGAAGGAGAGGAGGGAGAGGCATAGAGCGAGGGTGGAGGAAGTACCGGATGGTGAGGAGGACATGATGGAGGTTGAGATTGAAATTGAGGATGAGGACGGGGGTGTTCGATATGGCAGGCACAGCGAAGCTGAGCCATCTGCATCGACAGCGACCCCGGGCACACCCCCAACTACCTCATCACCATCGAAGTCTTCAATGTTGGCTACTTTGGAACGCTCTGGGTTGTGTGTGATTTGTCAAGATGAAGAGGCGAATATTGCGATTGTTGATTGCGGGTACGTCCCTCTCCCGAACGAGATGATTGATTTTACTGATTTGTACTCATTCAGACATTTGGCAATGTGTCGAGCGTGTTCGGAATTAGTGATGACTAGTTCGAAAGAATGCCCGTTGTGTCGAACGAGGATAGTTACGGAGGCGAGATTGTTGCGAATATTCAAGTCCTAAGGAGAATGTATTATTATTGTGGAGAGTGTTGCGTGTTAAGATATCCTGCTTGTGTTATATTCACCTGTATACATACATGGCCATAATGGCACTGGTAGAAACGCGCGAGCCCCGAACACGAAGGGCTCAGTTCATTTGTCGGCTTCGTAGTCTAGAGGCACGATACTTGCTTTGGGTTCAACAAATATCTCAATATGCAAGTGGCCCGGGTTCGAATCCCGGCGAAGCCCCAAGATCCATTGGGTTATTTTTTGACAAATCCAGATCTTGGCACAGGCAACTCACCATTAGAGTACGTTGGAGTGTATATCCGCAGTTTCTAGATCGTTGAACGTAGTACGTACATTAATAGAGATCTTCTGACTGTAGGTGTGATAATTGTTCGTTTCATGGGAAGACCAATCGATTCAAATATAACGCGGAGATGCAAAGAAGCTCAGATCAGACGGCGCAAGGCAGTTCAGGCTTTTCTTAGCACAATCGTGAAATGTCCCTTTGGTTCGAAAACAGCACAGGCTATTCGGAAGGAATTACACATGTTTTCAGAAGGGAGATCAGTTGACCCCAAAATTGAGCTACTTGTTAGCTTATGGCTTAGGACGTTTTTGAAATTGATGACTCAAGATAGGTCATGGTCATGAGTCCAGATGTGAGGCAACTGTCAGGATCGCAAAGTCGACGATGACCCACCAGGGCCCCGAACGTAATTTTTTAAATGGAGAGACGGCTGAGCTGTGAATTTATCACAGCCGATATGTTTGAATGCTGTGCTCAAATGTTGTTATTTCTGATCTTCCTGTCCCCGGAAGAGAACATTGTGATTGGTCCGATCAAGTGGAGCCGAAGAGGAGGTCATCCCGGAAAACGGGACCTCCGAGATCAGAGCTGCGGTGATGGTCTTGGGGCAGAGAAACACCATCGGTGAAGTAGGGCTCCGGGGCATGCAGAAAGATGTGTGTGCGTGGCTATAGCAAGTAAGTACTGGTTGATGAGAACAGAGTTGAAGAGACTAGGGAAGACAGGGGGACCGAACACGAAGATCGGAGAAGACTGTGATCGTGGAGGGCTAGCCAAAAGGGGAAAGGGGGGGAAACAAGGACCTGACGTCAAGGCATCCTGTCCATAAAACAGTGCTCTCCGGTTCATTTCCCCTGCGTTCCTCCACCATGTCCGTATCCTTGTTTTCATGCCTCCCCCGTATGTTTGACTGAATCCTCCTTCTAGGTCTGAAGTAAAAGGGGCAGATTCTGCCTCTGCTAAGTCGTTCATTGCCGCTCTTGTATTTAACGCTGCTGTATTTGGCGTGGAGCTCGGCGTTTTTACACTTGTCCGACCATATTTCAAGGCCATTTATGAACCACGTACTTATGCCCCCCAACCTTCGTACGTTTCCCTTTTCCCCTCACAACTCCCTTTTGTCTGATTTCTCCTTTTACAGAAAGCGCGCGAAACCACTCTCAACAAATATACTCCTATGGCCGTTGGCAGTTTGGCGTGCCGACTATCGCGACATCAAAAATGTCAATGGCATGGACGCCTACTTTTTTGTGCGCTTCCTCCGCATGATGGTCAAGGTCTTTTTGCCCATCTGGCTCATCTCTTGGGCCGTTTTGTTCCCTGTTACGGCTGTCCGAACGTCTAGCAGTGCTAGCACAGACAACCTCAGTAAATTGACCTTCGGAAATGTTGGCGATGACGACCGGAAGCGATATAGTGCACATCTGATCTTGGCCTGGTTCTCTACATGTGAGTTGGTTCTAACCCTATCGAAGCGTGTTTTACGTAAATCTGTGCTGATTTTGGCGACTAGTTTGGATATTCTATAATATCAAAAATGAGATGCGCCATTTTATCACTACGCGCCAGCAGCATCTTATCGAGCCGAACCATGCCAAATCGCTGCAGGCCAATACAATTCTTATCACGGGCATTCCTGAACGGTATCTCAATCAACGTTCGCTGCACATGCTTTTCGAAGACCTTCCAGGTGGTGTCAAGAAAATCTGGCTTAACCGAAACCTTAAAGAATTACCGGATATCTACGATCGTCGCCTTGAAGCCTGCAACAAACTCGAGTCCGCGGAAACTACCCTTCTACGTACCGCAGCGAAATTGCGTTTGGAGGAACAAAAGAAGAAAGGCGATAAAGTGGCAGCGGATGAGGATACAGATGTGAAGAAGGACGCAGATCCTGAAGCCGCGGATATTGAAACTGCTACCTCGATCGTTCCACGCGACCAGCGTCCCACGCATCGCCTCGGTGCTCTACCCTTCACCGGAAAGAAGGTTGACACTGTCGAGTGGGCTAGGGAGGAAATAAAGGAGTGCAACAGGTTATTGGAGGAAGGTCGAGAGACTATCGAAGATGAGGACGAGGCTTTTAGTGAGGAACAAACTCAGGCTGCAGACCAGACCACCGGGAGCGACCAATCTCACAAGAAGAGTAAGTTCCGGTGTTATTCAAGTTACCTATTCAGATTAACGATCTCATGTAGGTTTCAAGCCTACTGCTGTCGTGAAAGAGGCTACTGGCGCTCTTAAGCATACCACCACTATGATCAAGGGCAAAGTCACTGCTCGCATTTCTGGTCATGGGGACATGAAATACCCTCCATTTAACAGTGCCTTTGTTACGTTCCACAAGCAAATCGGTGCTCACCTTGCCGTTCAAGCTCTGGCTCACCATGAACCTTATCGCATGAGTGAGTATATTTAATTCTAAATGGACCATGGGCTGATACTTTTGAATAGCTGCCAAGTATAATGAAGTCAGCCCCCAGGATGTCATCTGGGCCAACTTGAACATGAACCCCTATGAGCAAAAGGTAGGCTGAGGGGTTAAATTTGTGACATCAGTGGGCTGACCCGTTCTTTTCAGATTCGAGTTGCCATCAGCTATGCTTTCACTGCTGGACTCATCATCCTATGGTCATTCCCAGGTAGGTTTCTTCCGTCAGAAACTTAAGATTCCTCATTGAAATTTTTTCTAGTCGCCTTCGTTGGCGCTGTTTCCAATATCGCGGGCCTATGCGACCACTATAAATGGCTTGCTTGGATATGCACACTGCCTCCCCCTGTGGTTGGGATTATCTCCGTACGCCTTCTCTTACTTCGTGACACCACAGGAGCTGAGAAGGTGTTTAGGGTATTCTTCCGCCCGTGATGCTCGCCATCCTCATGGCTCTTCTCCCGATCGTCTTGAGGCTTCTGGCTCGATTTGAAGGAATTCCCAAATATACGGGTCTTGAGCTCTCTTTGATGACCAGATACTTCATATTCCAAGTCGTGGTAAGTGACGCGTTTCATCCGAGCGATGATTAGATTTGACACATCCGCCCATAGCACTCCTTCCTCATTGTTACACTTAGTGCCGGTATCATTGCCGCGCTCGGACCCCTCGTCAGCAACCCAACCTCTATACCCAACATTCTCGCAACGGAACTTCCGAAAGCATCCACATTCTTCTTGACCTACATCATCTTGCAGGGGCTATCTGGGACTGCTGGTGGATTCTTGCAAATCGTGCCGCTGATCATCTACTATGTCAAGCTTGTCCTCCTTGGCAGCACTCCGAGATCGGTATACAACATCAAATATGTTTTGAGGAATGTTGCGTGGGGTACGCTGTTCCCTGTTATCACACTTCTCTGTGTCATCTGTGCGTTGTTCATTTCGTATTTCACCAATTTCGTGGTCTTATTATTTCCTTGAAGCTCTCGCTTACTCGATCATCTCTCCGGTCATCAATGGTTTGGCATGCGCCACGTTCTTCGCGTTCTACCAGCTCTACAAATACGTGTTCTTATGGGTGTACGAACAAAGTCCCGCGAGCGATACCGGAGGGTTGTTCTTCCCTAAGGCCATCCAGCATGTTTTCGTCGGCCTGTATATCGAGGAGGTACGTTGAGTATCTGCATCAAGAAAAAGATGTGTTCTAATGGTGGCATCTAGATTTGTTTGTGTGCCCTTTTCTTCCTCGCTCACACTGTCGTGGAAGGCGCTCTCATGGTCGTCCTTATTGTCATCACGGCTGGCTTCCATATCATCATCAACAACTCGTACGGACCGCTCCTGTATGCGCTTCCGTTGAGTTTGAAGGACAAGACATATTCTCCCGTCGAAGGCGTTTCCGAGCACAACCATGATGTCCAAAGCAGCGGGGCTGGCAGTAGCACTCACGACGTTACCAAGAAAGACCGCGACGTTGAAGGCGATGGGGGTATTCAATATGTCGATGTTGAGTACAAGAACTCTGACAAGGAGAAGAACATCAACTCGGGTTCAGATAAGGATACTCAGCCAGATGCGATCGCGAGGCAGAAGTTCGAAGAAGACGAGTTTGGATTTGCGCATCCGGCGGTTTCGAGGCCACAGAGGATCGTGTGGATACCTCATGACACGTTGGGGTTGGGTGAGGAGGAGATGAGGGGATGTGAGGAGATGGGAATATCTGCGAGTATGCAAGGTGCGGTTATGAATGAAGGAGGAAAGGTTGATGTACCGAGGGCGGATGAGGTGCCCGAGGAGATTGTGGTCAATTTCTAATTGATGTGTGTGGATTGACTACGACTGACATACCCGGACCGTATTTGTGCTGCCTGGATCTATATTTTTCTTTCAAGTCTCAGTCTCTCGGATCTCACGACACTATTGACGTTGCTATTACTTTCTCGTCACGATTGCCTCATATACGACTCATGTTTTCTGATGTATATTTGGATGTAATTTGTTGTTTTCACGCCCCCCATGTTTTCCTTGTACTTACACTCGAGTGCACTTCACTTGTATATAATTGTAACGCATATGGACGGGCCGAGGATCGGCTGAAGGAATTTTTCTCTTTCGGATTCAACGGTACACAACATGTCCCACAAGCACTATTGATGCCAACTCCATTCACTAACGAGGCTTGACTGGACGGAGATACAAAAGGTGACCGGCATCATGCGGACACTATTCTTATAAACTTCTCCGGACATACACTGTTTACAATGCTAAATGGAGAACTACACCAATGACATATTGCGCGATAATGAAAAGAAGTGTTAATGGTTCGTAAATAGCTGGACTACGAAAGTGTCTAGACCAGGCTGCACTAAATAGAGGATGGAAGTGGGCATCTTAATATGACGTACTATACACCCCGAGTCCAAGTAGGAATACAAGAACGTCGGAGAAGCTTCTCATCATCCTCCCTACTACCGCCCCAAAACACCCTTTGGATGGCCGACGGTCTCACCGGATCGAAGATTGGGGATGTCAAAATTTTCTTCGAAGCTGAGCCCAACTGCCGCTGCTCTTGAAAGTAAAATGGCGTCTGGAAAACCTGTTGGGAAGAATGAGTCTGTATTATCCCGTGAATGAGTTAGGTGTATTCCATACCACGCTCGATAGGTTGATTGTAAGAACGAAGTGGGAGGGCCATTATGGCAGACACAACGGAGAGGAGGGCTGCGAGTTTAAGTGCGACCATGGTTTGCTTTCCACCTCCAGAGATCGGAGCGTTCAAGTCGCTATGTTGATGCCTTCAGTACCAACCACCTGAGGTTTATATCCATTTTCCTGACCTCAAGTCTATACCACAGACGAACTCCTCGGAATACCATACTGAGGCACTGGTGCTACCATTTCTATGTCAGCGCCTGTGTGAGATTACAGTGCTATCTCAGTTCTCCTCGATGTATCACTCAGCGCAGCTGACCCCGCAGAACTTGTTGCGGGTTATTCCGAGGCCCGGATGACCGCTCACGAACACTTCATCAACAATGTGTCATTGTGGCACACCTAGCGAGCCAAGTGAGGGAGGTGTATATTCTCACCTACGAGCCGCGTGACATGCACACATCAGCGACTCCCGTAGTTCACCACTCCTCGCTCTACCCACTCTCTCACTTCTCAGTTCATCCCATGCCCACCATTCTCGACGCTTCGCTACCTTTCTATTACTTTTAGCTCAACCCCCTCGGAATGCTAGCACAGGTGGTCGAAAGAGCATGCCGTTGTTTGACCCGACGCGCTCCTCTTCGACCCATCGCCTGGGGTCTTGGGCATCCGTAGCCCATTCCCCTCTCACCCAGACTCTATTGCCAGCGTTCCTATCCTATTCTGACATAGTTTTCTTACCCCTACGTGACCTCCTCGGACGAGAAGCTCCTGATTCGCCTGGACGGATCATACCATTGTACAGATATACAATCAGCCAGATAGTCAATGACACTAAACAAAAAGCGAACCTCGATGCCGTGTCCTCCTTTGTCGACCAGATCACGAATCCATGAGGAATTATTAATATTTAATAGACTACCTAAACAACATACCACAAAGCGAACGAGCGAAAATAGGTAACAATAGTTCACCCTACATAAATATGTCTAGACAAGGCTGTACTAAATAGTAAAATAAGAAGTAGGAGTCATGAGGTAGCTGCCTCGTCAGAGGATATAGGACGGTCAGAGGAGCTCCCACTGTCGCGGTCTTCCCTATTGATCGCCAACACCTGGGGGAGGCCTGTGCATGATGCCTGGTATGTCCCATGACCACCGCCGCATGGGTTCAATCATCGTTGTTGCGGAAGTTGGGGTAGTGCTCGGACCTGTAGTGAAATCTTGAGTCTGTATCATGAGAATGGACTGGGTGATCATACTATGTGTAGCATGTCCGTTATTAGGATAAAGTGGAAGGGCCATTATAGAAGATGCAATGGAGAGGAAGACCGAAAGTTTCAGTGTGATCATTACTGGTCGTTTGATGCTTTTGCTGGGATGCCTACTAGAGAGATGTTGCCCGGGGTACCTGAGGTTTATATCTATTCAAACCTGGCCTATAATAGTTTCTATGAGGGTCAGATCATGATAGGAGATGTCGAGTACCTGAGGTTTGACAAGGAGGAAACCTGGCCTATAATAGTTTCTATGAGGGTCAGATCATGATAGGTATGCCATCTACGGGGCAATTGATTTCGTAGAACTGATGGAGGACTAGAGGACTA
>MU151174.1:33292-72943 GCA_015584085.1 Macrolepiota fuliginosa MF-IS2 | reverse complement strand
ATCAGTGGGGCACTAGCCCTTATCCTCCTCTTCACATCTGTATTTGTCTGCATTCACCACTGCCAGCAGGTTTAAACATTAGCAGAAAGGCTACTACTGCCCCACAGCACAATAGTGACCCCGCTCCCATGGGCTCCCAGTGGATCCGACCAGAGCACCAAGAGTCAGATGTGAAGAACACAAGACACAGCAGAACTGCCACCATACACTGCTGAGGAATCGCTTATGGGGGTAACACTATCATCAAGAACTTAAATAGGGCAACACAGCCATTGCTTGAACCACCCAAATTGAATGCAATAGCTATTATCCCAACTCAGCTATGAGGACAGGACTGTGGCTTGTCTGGTATATCTGGTCATTACAATAAAGTTGTACCACGATTTTCGAATATGTAGCAACAGGAGTATGCTGAAAGCCTAAAATTACAACTGATCTCACACCAGAGGTGGTGAAGAGTGTAGTCGTGTATATACAAACATCAAGTTCACTTCTACCATCAGTACAAGAATGTTGTAGGGATGTCAGCATAGCTCAGTCTGGGCGGCAGCCCAATCAGCATGTTTACAAGCAAACCAAGTTCCAATCAGATATCATACTCTTTGCTTAATTGTTTCATAGTGTAGAATGTATTGCCTGCGGTAGGTACTATTTTCCTTAAGAATGTACATTGTTCGTACCATAGAAAAGGACTTGTACTTGTAGCAAGAGGATAATCAATTTCCTTCACGAACACACTTTTTGTTAAGATCAATGATAGATTACATGGGTCGATGGGTCTTATATTCCCCGATCATAAATTCCATATCTTTGCGACGCAGGTCCTGCGTATCTGTTATACCTCTACCTCTTGACCCTCTTTTCTCCTGCCTAACTTACACTAGTGGGCATCCAGGTTAACAATTCTGGTCAAGACCCAATCACGAATCAATCAATCATCTCTGGAATTGGACACGGCGTCAGCCAAGACTCTCGGGACTGTTTGGTGATGAGAATGGGTGGACTAGATCCTGGGAAAACATATCTGCGACCGTGGCACGACGGCGCGGCGAGCCCAGGATCAAAATACCGGAACTATTCATATTAACTTCTAACGTATTATTGAAGAAATGTGAATGTAGTTGATAAAGAAAAGAAGCAAGCGCCTGCTGCGTCCGTCAGCGGCTTTGGCAACAAAAATCCGGGAGTCGGTCGACGAGAGAGAAAGAGAGACACACAGAGAGACGGCGCAGCAAAGGAGTTAAACAAGAAAACCGTAGAACATGAGTGGGGAGTATATTCACTAACCGAAGAATTAATTACAGACACGATAACCTTTTATACTACGAAGTAAAAGGTATAGAAAGTAGCTACGATCGCTCATCAGTAACTACACAAGGGCACGATAGGAAAAGTAGCGGAAATTCGGAACGGAAACTCAATTGAAGAAATTTAAATAAAAGGGAATAGAGGACGAGTCAGAGAGAAATGTATGAGTGGCGCGAAAAACTGGACGTGGTATGAATTGCGAAATGGAGCGTGCTAGAAATTTTATTAGGTACGAATGGAGGGGAAATGGGCGCTCCGAAACTATGAGAGGCGCTGAGTCGGTATCCCATTTCATGGGTAGCTGGCCAGCCGTCTCTACATTATCCCCACTACACAGGTGATCCCCTGCCATGCATCGCGACCTTTACCTCTAACCGTATGTCACGCCCCAAAGCTAAACACATACCGGCACAGACTCTTTCACCTCCAGATACTATGTCCTACTCTGTAACGAACGTTCAGCAGGGGTTCATCTGTTGACTTGCCTTGCCTCAAAGCGGACCGCTTCACGCGTGGCGTCGCCGTCAAAAGTATGTAAGGAAAGACACCTCGTTTAGTTCGACTATTGGGAACTAGACATCACCTATTCCTGATTGGGTTTATCTGCAGTATCTCAAGAGCTACCTCATATCCTCTCCTTGAGCGTAGACACCTTTTCAAATTCCTCCATGGTATAAGATAGGGGTTATGCATATGTTTGGTTATCAGGACCGGGAGTTGCCGCTTAGCCAAGGCATCCACGCAGCATCCACACAGCCCCTTTTGTTCAGTCTCGCCATGGGTTCCCTTATGTCTACATCTTCAGACACAACCCAACCTCTCGACATGCAGGGACATTATATCCCATCTGAAGCAGACGTCTACGCTGTGCGTAACATACTGATAGAATGGCTTCCTGCAGAATTGGCAGATATCATCCTGAATGCAGCAGAATTTTGGCCAACGATTTCCGGATACTGCCTCTCACACTTCGAAGTCCAATCCGATGCATCCTATTGCTGCCTCATAACCCCTCAGTTTCCCGACGTACCTCGGCTCGTGATGACAAGGAAGCAGAGAACGGATCAACCAGAATTTTTACAGGATGTCGAAGCCAACGTCAGACGACGGGTCAAGTACGTGACAATCAAGCTCGCTAGCCACGATCAAGGATGGGGCGGAGAAAGCTCTAAGTGTATGTTCTGACTTCTTTAATCGTATTCATAGACCGAGTATACTTCATTTATGTAGGGCCATACGCCGGGTCGTGGTCATGGTTTGATGCAGAAATTTGGAGGCCAGTCACGTCAAATGAATCCCGGAACGACCTTCAATTAGTTGAATGCTCTCCCTCGTCATCCGCCTCAATCAAACCGATGATGACGTCACCGACAGAGGAGATGCTTATGGCTGCTGGCTATCGTCGAATCAATCCCCCTGCCACCGCTGACACTCAGAGTAACCACGCCTGGCTTGCCCAACGCAATCTGCGCGCCCGTGCTGATATCCAGAATCATACTATCGTTTGGTCGAACGAAGGCATCGCGCACCATAAATCGCAACCAGAAGAAACTGATATAACCTATCCCTCTTTATCGATGCTAAAGGAGGGTCCCACAAAACTCCCAAAGGACGCCAGTCTTCCCGATATGTATGGGTGTGGAAACGGTGCCGGGTTTGTCAACTCTCTCCAACCTGGGGACCGAATTGCCATCATAGCGCGAGCGCAGGTAAACCAACACCCTTCCAATGATTCGTATTCCTCACTTACAATACGCAGTACCCTGGTTGGTCCAATCGCATGCACGGTGAAATGAGCGTAGAGATCACCTACAGTGTTATTTGACCATTGTTTGATCTCGACGTTGCATATTTCTGGTCGTGCTTGGAAATAATCTTGATTTAGCTCTGTTTTCGTATGATTTATGCATATACATGAGCCCCCTGAAACATACCTACCCAAAAGAAACTGACCCACCTGCATCGCGATAGATCTGCGATAACATGTTGTAGGGTACCTACTCCGGCTGGTGTGGGAAATGGATAATTTGGTATATTTAAGCGTACTCGCTGTAATTACATTCCTTAGTTTACTACCGTCACAATGTAGTCGACTCCGCCATTTATTTGGTGTATTCGAGGCGAGAGACCAAAGCGATTGACGGATGCGATCGCGCTCGCACACTGTGCAGCCAGGCGGCAGCACTTCAATGTCACAACAAAAGGTACCAGAAAATCCCAGACAGGGGCAACACTGATGAGGAACCGTCCCGTGTATTTGGGGAACTGCTGGAATGGCTCGACATTTGGGTACAATTTAAGAGTGTGGAGTGGATGTGCTTCTACAATACTCCCCGTCGCTATAGAGACCTTTTACAACCGTCAATACCGAAGGCTGAACAGGGTATGTAGCACAACGTAAGCCAGGAACCTGCGGGCTTACGAGGTGTCCGATGCCTATGCTACCTTTGCTGAGTTGGGTAAATCGACCGTTAACCGTCATCTATATTGGGACTGCTATCGCGCGCCCTTTTGTGTAGTCGTTTACTCTCTATGCAATAAATTTGGATTTTAAAAAAAAAGAAAAAAAAAGATCGTCATCTATACAATATTTTCCTCGACCCACGAGGGTTTACACCACTTGTTTACTCATGAAGTCATGGCACCACTCAGAAACCGATTAGAGTTTGAACTGTAGAGACGCCCGGTCGGCTACCTATGAAAACTAGGCGCCAACCGGCGTTCTCTAGTAGTCTGACAAACCAGGCATTGACCCTCATTCGCCCATCCGTTTCCCTCCGCACGACGAGTCGTATAAAATACGTTCTCATTGTAATATAATACCTACCTACGGACCTACCTACGGACCTACCTACGGGTCAACCTAATTTATGTTGGAATTTCCTATCTGATTCGTGTGTCTCGTTCTCTCCCTCTCTTTCTCTCTCTGGTCTCGCGTCCGTCTTTGAAGCCCCAACGACTGTCGGACGCAGTCGTGCTCGCACCTAATCGTCTGATTGTTTTATTTCGTTGCTAGCCAAATACCGGCGTTACAGAACCCCACCCACACTTGAATGTTAACGTTGAACCAATGAATATTAAGTTCTACTAAGGCCGCAAGCAAGGCGCTTATTCACCATCAATTGAATTGTCTACTTCTACCCTGAGCCCTTTACTTCACGAAGAGGGGGAGCACACGGGGCAAATGGAGAGGTGACCATGAGGTTACAAGTTTGATGTATGGGATAAATTTTGTACAACATATAAAACCGTGTCATGCACCGCGGGATTTAAAAGGACTCTAGGGAGTGCTTTGGGGCGACAACAGTGGTAGGGATTTGCATCGGCTCCTTGGTCAATAGAGTTGGCTCGGAAGGTGGGAGTCCTGGGGCCCGTGGGATACATACTCTCAAAAAGGGGACATCGGAGCAAGACCACTGGTACTCGTGCCAAATATGGTAGCACCTTTTTGACCCGGAACTGGTTGGGAAGCTCGGTGGACCACTCCTCTCCTATCCCCCACATACCCCTCCGCCTCCGCCTTTGCGGCCTATTTATGACTATCCCTTTTTACGTCATACCTGGCGTTATCGTTATCTTTCATATCCTACTCTCTTAGTAACATACTGCTAGTACCCTGATATAATCATAATTTGATAGTTAGCACTCCCTATATACACTCGGCTGGTTCGTGTTTTTCTGATACCGCAGCGTATGGCGCGATTACTTCCCAACCGAGGCGATCCCCAGGCTTCAATTTTCTGGAGTCGAAATTTTCAATATAGTTGGATCCGCTAACTCAAACAATCGTGTTGATCCTCAGCTTATCACCCGTATCGACGGACACCGACAGATATTATCGTCCACGTACCTAGCACTCTCAGAGTACTGTCGGTCGCACACAGCGGTGCGAGGCCTTTGGCGTGTTTTAGTCCATAAGTGTCCCATTTTCGCTTCTCCCCACCGTCTGTCAAAGCAGCCGGCATATTTGTTGCCCGTTGAATGGCAAGACTTTTTTTAATGCCCTTTTTTCGGGTGGGAGAAAAATTTCCTGCACAGTCATCCAGTCTTTCGCATGGGGCATGGATACTCAGGCCAATTTTGTCCTCGGCTGATCAAATGCCACACAGCAAGTCCGCCGCGCACCACATTGTTGTTACAGCGGCTCATTCTGTAAATATCTTATTTGCGACCGGAAACGTAAAGAACTCGGATGCAGCCCCAACTCAGGGCCAAGCGCTCACTTATCGTGACGACCCAAGTGATAAGGTTACAGTCTTTGCCGAATAAAAAGATTGCACATTGCTGGATCTGAGGGTTTCTTCTTCCCATCCTCCATTCCCCCCCTCCCTACGGACTCTCGACATTGGAACAATGCTCGAAGAGAAGCATCACGAGTCCTTGAGCATTGCCTCGGACTCTAAGCCTCAGGAACATCATATCGAATTCTATGATCCCTCGAAGGAAAGCATCTGGACTCGTCTTGGTCTCTCATGGGAGAGTTTCAAGCGTGCCCCTGGAACTACTGGGTATGGTTTTCTTACGCTGGGTTTTGTTGTAAAGGATGAACCCCCCTCGCCGATAGTGGTCAAGTCGTCGCTGGTAGCAACAATGTTGAAGATTTGGAGAAGATCATGGCAGACGCGCCCATGCTGCAGCAGAAAATGAAGCCAAGGCATTTGACCATGATTGCGGTCGGTGAGTTTTGCGTGCCGACTATCCGGTAGCACCGCATGGTCGTTCTTACTGCCGTGTTTCTCCATTCCGATAACAGGTGGCTCCATTGGTACCGGGCTGTTCGTTGGTTCTGGAGGCGCCTTGCACACCGGTGGCCCCGCTGGTATTCTTGTCGCATGGCTTCTAATCGGGATTATGTTGATCAACATCACTCAGGTGAGTAGGTTTTGCTGCATCCGTCAATGATCTATTTCCGAACCCGCTTTAGGCTATTGGTGAAATGTCTATCTTGTATCCTGTCTCTGGAGGTTTTTATACTTGGGCTGTCCGCTTCTTGGATCCTTCTTTTGCTTTCGCTATGGGATGGAATTATGTCTTCTCATGGGCCATCACATTGCCTTTGGAAATCACGGTTGCAGCTACCACGGTGCAGTATTGGCCGAATAATGTGCCACTGGCTGCTTGGATCACAATGTTTTTGGTTGTCATTGGTAAGCGAAGAGCTCCCGCGCTGGCTGCTGGTTACCTAATTTATTCCGGTTTCCAGCGATCATCAGTCTTTTCGGCACTCTCGGGTTCGCAGAGGAAGAATTCTGGTCATCATGTCTGAAACTATTGGTTGTTGTTATGTTTGTCTTCATTGGCATGTAAGCAATGCTATTCAAGATGACAAATGCTTACATCTAACCCATTCAAAGCGTTTGTATTTGCGGCGGCGGCCCATCTGGAGGCGACTATGACCATTACCTCGGAGGCCATTACTGGAAAAATCCTGGTGCATTTGCCAATGGCTTCAAAGGCGTTTGTGCTGTATTTGTCACTGGTGCGTTCGATAGCCTTCTTGCGACAGGGGTGGACTAACCCCTAACCTAGCTGCTTTCTCTTTCTGTGAGTTGCGTGAATGGAGTTCGGGATGTTTTGTCTAAGCGATGTTTTTAGCTGGGACTGAAATGGTCGGCCTTGCTGCCTCTGAGACTCCTAACCCTCGCGCTACGATGCCAGGTGCTGTCAAGGGAACTTTTTGGCGTATCGTAAGCCGAAATTGTCTCTGCGTTTGAGGTATCAGTACTGACGCAGAGCATTCTGTGCCCCGTAGACTGTCATCTATGTCGCCTCTCTTACTATTATCGGCCTCCTAGTCCCCTGGGACGAGCCTCGTCTCACAGTGGGCAGCGGTGCCGGTGCGCATTATTATGTTTTTCTAGCCCTCAGGAAGAACCTTATTCTTGGTCCTAGGTGCTTCGCCTTTCGTCATTGCTCTTGACCGTGCGCGTATCAAGGGCCTGAACCGTACGCGATTCGTGCCTGAAATCATTTTTTTCCGTGGGGAAAGCTGATTTTCCTCCTAGACTTTGTTAACGCCACGATCTGTATTTCCGTCATCTCCATCGGTCTCTCCTCTGTCTACGCTGGCTCTCGTACCTTGACTGCCCTTGCTGAGACTGGGTATGCACCCAGGATCTTCACTTACGTTGACAAGTCTTCTCGTCCTCTTTGGTCCGTTGTTGCTATTATGCTTTTTGCACCCCTCGCGTATATCAACGTTCTCGAGCAGGGTACTGTCATCTGTAAGTGCTTTTCTAGTGCTCGAGTTCACATTGTTTGTTAATGGGTTGGCCAAGTCAACTGGCTCCTTGCGCTCTCTGGTCTCTCTACCTTATTCTCTTGGCTTTCTATCTGCCTGTGCCAGTAGGTGTCGAATGAAGTTAGGCTCTCGGAATTTTTGGCTCATTCGATGGATAGTATCCGTTTCCGCAGAGCTTGGAAAGTCCAAGGCCATTCAGTTGACGAGTTGCCCTTCCGAGCCCTTGGTGGCGTCTGGGGTTCATGGTTCGGTGTTGTTCTCATTGTTCTCGTACTCATTGCCCAGTTCTATATCGTATGTGGCTTCTTTGCTATTTTCGCTTTCGTAGATTGTTGATATTTGAAACAGGCTATATGGCCCGTTGGTGGAATGCCGGACTCACCAAGGGCGGTTGCTGAATCATTCTTCGGTATGTCATTCTGTTCCTACTCATCTAGGCTCCATTAGTAATGATTATACGACAGCTGTTTATCTTGCTGTCCCGGTCATGATGTTCTTCTATGCCGCTGGAATTATATGGAAGCGAACTCTTCCTCAACGGGCTCACAAGATCGACCTTGATGCTGGGCGCAAGAGTTGGCTCACTGCCGAGGAAATGAATGCTGTATGTGATTTCTCGGCTTCATTTCACTTGATCGTGTCATCTAACTGCCGGTTTCCAACAGTGGCGCGCAGAGCGTAGAAGTGCACCCATCTACGTCCGCCTCTACAGGATGATGTTCGCATACTAGAGGTCGTGAAGGTTATACCCATCGTTTTTAACACACCCCATAATCATTTTGCATTTTAATTCAATTCAATTCATGTACGAATAATGTCGAGTAACGTATAAATGCCTCCAATAGGTATACTTATAGGTCTAGTGGAAATCAGCACGAACCTGATCGCCTTAGGTGGCGTGTCGGTTGATTTATTGGCATATTGATCTTGGCTACGGAGGGAGCCGTTGAGGAGTAGGGGTGATTTGTCCGTGTGTCACGTTGAGAGCTTGGCCTCCTACCACCATGTGCTTCGTCTTGGGCGGCCTGCTCAATGCTCAGGCTTCAGTCTCTCGTTGTATCACATATCGTGCTTAGGCCAGCCTTGCATCTCTAGCCTTGATCCCGGTCATTCGGAGCCGCACAATCTCCAACCGTCTTCAGGAGAACAGGAAGCGATGCACACCTGGCGAGATGTTGCAGAAATCGATGATGATGCGATGGTATCAAAAGTAGGAGCTTGGTACACCCTGCCATGAATTGGTAGCGCAAGTTCTTGCTCGGTCTTTATCAAAGAGATTCAAACTTGTGCACTCCTGGACAACTGCAGGGTCTATCGTCGGTCATAATCGTGCCTGGCGACTCGTGAAAATCCAATTTTAATTTTCTTGACTACGCTCAACGAAGATGTGGATGTCAGCTATTTCCGGGTACTGTGGCAGTTACACTTGGGGCTGGCCCGTCGAGAAGGGAGAATTTGAACTGGGTTTTGGAAAATGCCTCTCAACTTCTCTCGAAAAACATCCGGTACGTGGCTAGCAGTAGGCTGATGGATTATGCAGGTGATAGGGGCTTGGTGCTGGAGGTATTCGTGATATTCTCGGGTTCCTCGCGAATTTCGAAATGGCGAGCGACGCGAAATGCAGAATATTAGTCATGTGAGCAGGCGCGGTTCACGTGATGAGAACCTGATTGGGCGTGTCAACAAAGCGATGTTGAATCGATCCGTGCATCCAACGCGTCTCCGCCCCTCTGCTTCCTACTCCCATCTACTCCCATTTCCCCCGAAAAAATGCCCCGAAAAGCTGCTGCCCCTGCTGGAGACTCTGGCGCGTCCGCCCAGGAACCCCGTCGCTCGTCTCGCATCAAGGAGCAACCCAAACCAGAACCTGTCGTAAAGAGGGCCCCCGCCAAACCCAGAGCCAAGAAAGCTGATAAGGAGAAGCAAGAAGACGAAGAGAACAAGGAAGAAAAGCCCAAGTCGGCTCGCGGCAAGAAGCGCAAGGAGGTTGAGCCTGCAGAGGCTAACGGTGCTACACCCGAAGCCGAGGGAGAGGAACCCCCTGCAAAGAAGGTCCGTGCCCTTTTTGCGTGTTTAACTCGTCCGTGCTCACGTGCCGTTCTTCTCCCAGGCCAAACCAGCGTCCAAGACGGCTGCCAAACCATCATCAAAGGCATCTGCTAAGCCAGCCTCCAAGGCTGCGGAAGCAAGCGGAAAGCCATCCTCAAAAACCAGCGCGAAGCCTGCATCTGGAGCTGGTGCCAAACCCGCTTCGAAGGCCGATGCCAAGCCTGCTTCTAAACCGTCCTCGAGAGCTGGCTCCAAGAAACCCGCCTCCAAGGTTCGCATTCAATCCCCGTTCGCCTTCGCTGTGTCTTAGCGCCGTTGGGCCGACCGTCTCATGTGTGGGAATATCGAACTCATGTCCAACTCAACCAGGTTGAGGGTCAAGAACCCGCTACTGTCAATACAAATGTTGCTGAGACGATCAGTGAGGAGCCCGAGGCAGAGGCACAGGCCAACGCTGAAGAAGGCAAGCCAGTTGAGGCTACGGTTCGTCATCAAACGTCATACGTCTTTCGATCAATCTAATATCTGTTTCTAGGCTTGAGCGATTCGATACTTCGTGTCCAACCGGCAACACAAACTGTACATATCATCTTGTGGATGTCTTCGCTACCTCAAGATGACTGGTCGGATGGATAATCGACAAATCGGCACCCTTATATCTCAACCGTCTTTTTGAACCCCCCTTTGGCTCGGCATCACATGTCAACTGGAAACCTCGTTGGACATCGTGTACAACATGCGTATGCGGTGCAACACATCTTGCTATCGCTTTGCTTCTTTTGCTTTCTGTCTTGTCCCTTCGTGTCTCACAATTCTTTCCTCGTCGCGGACCCTCTTCCTTCTTCTGTGTTCACCTCCTGATCCCATTGGCGTCGAAAGTTGTATCCCATGTATTGTTGACGTTTGGTGTGTGGTTGTATCCCCTAGCGCTCATCTTTCCTCTTGTTCGCTGCCCTTCGATTCCTGATCTCTGTAATTCTTTGCGCTTCCATGCTCGGTCCAGTGGCACCAGGATAATCCTCCCAACACGCTTTCTCCCCCTCTCCCTCCCTCCTCTCCCCTGCTCCCTTTGAAGGATATTCTGGCTAAAGCAGGCTGATAGTTCAACCGACGTCCAAACGTTTTTGAAACAACTTTCAATATTTATCCGCCTTTTTTCACTTTTTCTCTTGTTTTCTTTATGTATCGTGGTGTGTGTGATCTCTGTCCTTTTTTTGTGTAAATGACATGATCTAGTTAGTAGAGTATGTTTTGCGATAAGCAGAGTCCTCTGAAATTATCCCTAGGGGAAGGGCAAGAATACATTTATTGGTATCATTATCTCGAGCACAGTGAAACCCAGGAAACCCGAAGGCCGGGCCTGGATCATTCTGGACGCCCAAGGTGGGGGCGCCTATAAATAATTTGTATATTAAGAGAGATAGGAATAAGGTAGATAGCACGTAATTTCCCATAATTTCTTCAGCGTAAAGACCGTTTTTCTCCAGAAAATCCAAGGGTGAAAGAAATATAATGCAGATATAATGCCTATGAATTGAAGGATTCCTCAGGCAATGGCACATTCCCCACCGTCTGCTGCTGACATGCTGTTTTCGAAACCTGGAGGGAGGGGTCCCATGATTTCGGCTGGAGGCGACCCGAAACTTTGCATCTATTCTCTCTGTCAATCACTGAATTGATGTGCGAGAAAGAAGATTACCTCGCCCATGAGACTCATGATCGTCTTGTTGGCCTCTGGGTCAGAGTCGCTATAGTTTGGTCTCTCGAATACCTCGATGATCTGCTTGACGTACGCGAATTGCTTTTCGTAACGTGTCTTCTCGGCTGGCTCGAAAGGTTTCGGTGGATTAGAGAGGTATCCGGGGAACTGGTTGATGATACGTCAGTGCCGAAAATAACTTCTATGAGAGGAACCCACTTACATTGTCCGCGAGCTCCTTGAGGGGTTCGTATAGCACATCTTTGCTCATCAGTTGTCCCATCATGTTCTCGAGGAATCCAGCGAGCTCGGCATCACCCTCACTACCCTCCCCCAGCCCCAGATCGTTGAGGGATTTCATAAGGTCTTCGAGCGACTCTGGTGCAGCGCCTGCGCCACCCCCACCCGAACCTGACTATGATCGGGATACAAGCGCGTTCCCATGTAGGTACGGGAGGCGGAAGAGTGGCGTTAGAGAGATTGTGATATCAGTAATTAGGACGCCGGGCGTAGATCTCATATTATTACATACCTGGAGGTTTGATTCGCTCTCCTTGAGCTTCCCCATGGCTTGTTTGATCTTGGACTGGAAGTCGTTCGGTGGTGCACTCGTTCCAGCGTCTTTTGGCTTGACGCCATCATTATCTAGTGGTTCCCCTAGGCCATCAGCGTCCATGCCGCTCAAGCCCTCGACTAGCATGGCTTCCCAAGCAGCCTTGAACGCTTGTGCCTTTTCTTCGTCCGTTAGCTCGTCCGTTGAGCTATTAGTACCCTCCTTGGCAGTGGAAGTGGAACCGTTGTTCGTGATCTCTTTCATGAGGCTTTCCATTCCCTTTGCGAGTTCGCGAGCGAATTCAGCGGAGAGTTCATCCTCGTTTAGGTCTTCTTCGGTTGTGGCTGCGAGACGTGGTCCTGTACCTGGGATTGAGATCGGGGCTGAATCGACACGGGTGTTGTGTCGCGGTCGATTGCCGATTGTTGGTGGTGTTGATGTGATTGTTGCGCTTGGGGGTGGTGCGGATGGGACGGGTTTGGTTTTTGGGAATTTGTCGAGGAAGTCTTGGGTGTTGAATACAAAAACATAAGTGGGATGGGGAGAGTTGTTAGGATATGAGTTGGCTTGTGGGTGATGGTGGAGAGATGTGGTGCGTACCGTCAAGCTCGTCGAACTCGTCGTCGTCTACTGTTTGGATTTTCTGTAGTGTGGGCTTTGTGGGTTCTTTGGACATGGTAGATGGTGTTGAAGAGTAATATGGAGTTTGGTTACTGGACGTTGCTGGTGTTGTGTGTCCACTCCTTATATTAGCCGGCCCTGCTTTATCGAGTCGGGAAGCCACGTGACAGCGTACATGTGATACTAATTATAACTTCCCCGCTCTTCTTCAACAGTCCTATGAGTTGTTGCCTTCTTGTCAATTTATTGAGGGGCGACTAGGCGATCAGTGAGTAGTCATATATTCGGAACTTCGGGGACAAATCCGTTGTGGGTATCTCACGTTTTCGTTGTCTTCCAGACAGTCTTGACGACAGTTTAGGTAACGACGCCACACAAGTCCGCCTGCGCGAATAAACGACCAAAAAATCTCGTCCTTCCAACGGGGCCATGACTAGGTAAAGAATATCGGAGGCGACACGGAAGTAACACGTCGGCGGGGCGGGAAGGTCCCCGGAATTGGCCACTCCTGGCTGGTGCATTTTCTTTGCCAGAACCTATGTAAGCATGAGCGCTTTCAACCCGCCAGACACTCGTTTTCTGGTCGTTACCCTGGCATGGCCTAGCCCCTGTCACACTGGGACACAGACGAGCAGCTTTTGTTAGAGCGACAAAAGGAAGAAAGAAAGCGGTGGTGAAGAGATGAAGAGCTGTACGGATCACAAATGAAAACCTAAAGTCGCACTTGATTGGCTTCAGTGGTGATGTCTGCCCCAATCGACTGCAATCACAACGTGGATCAACGTTATGTACTAGAAACGAAATACCTCTATTGTCGAGAACCTGTGACTCGGAGTCGGTTGTTCTAGGAGGAAAATTCTCTCGAAGTAATTCGGGTAAGCTGCACCGTATGTCCCCGTATTGTTTATATTTGGCACAACAGCATATCTATCACGCAGCATGGCTACAAATGATTGGGACTCTGACGGGGGGTGAGGCAAGACAAAGGCGGTATCCCTCCCACAATTCCCTTTCGATGGAATCAGCATAAGAAATATAAGCCAGACTCGGACAATTATCGACGCCGATTCGTGATAACGAAACAAGGGTATGGGCGGCTGTTGGTTCAGAATCCACCCACGTTAGGCAATTTTGGCACTAATAATCCAAACTGGATAAGTACAAAGCAAGGGTATGCGAGATAGCGCGCGATCACATCAATAAGTCAGGCTTGATGTCGCTCCCCTTCCTAACGCCTCCCCCTACTGCACCACCCGGGTCGAAATCAGAAAATGCGTACTCCAAGCCTGCCTTACATACGGGTTAATAGAAGCTGTTGTGTGCATTGACCGCGAAATGGCACAGCCAAGATCACCCAGGTGCCTTCAGCGTGGATGGAACATGTATGCCTTCGTGTACTCATTTTCTTACTCCAACAGGAAAGCGTGGCTGATTCTCTTTTGACGTAACTATTGTCATGGACGGACATTTAAGTCTAATGATCCCCAGACCCTCATCTCCAGGCTTCGAATCGCAACCCTTGTCACGGGCCTTGTTCAAAAAGCAGCTTTTAACCACCCGTGACTCAACTAGAAATTTCCGTAGCAAGAGGAGGCTGCGGCACGGACAGCTGAGGAGACACAGTGCCAGCCCATCGTACAGATTTAGAGAAATAGGAATCAATTAATGATGTTTGATCAATGCTCGGGGTCGCAATGGCACCGTAAATGTAGCGTGGACCTATCTATCCCTGAGCCTTGCTACATAACCAAAACAAGTTTCTTAGGTTCCCAGTGACACATAAAGCGCTTAGCGGAGCCTTTTGTTGCATGCTTTTTGCTCTGTTTGGAATACGTGCTTGACAGTGCCTGACAAAGGAAGCATGGATGTGTGACGCGGTAACGGGTCCAACCTCGTATATAAGAGGGGCCCGAAATTATTGTAACGCCCCAGACAGCGTGTCCCCTCTCTCTTACCTCCTCAAGCCTTTCTTCTTCTCTTCTCTTCTCTTCTCTTCTATCTCCGGCCCCCCTCAAGATGCCTTCTGCTGGAAGGCTTTTTTCGAGTGTTTTCTTCTGTGGCGTTGTCCGGCCGCGATTAAACTTTGGGTGTCGGTGGCGGCTGAGTGCCTGCGACTCGCCCATCGGCATCCTTCAAAGACATTCAAGGTGAGTAGCCAACAGTTTTACATTCTAGTCGCTCTAGCGTGGCTGACATTCATTCCAGAATTCTCTGAAGAATGGAGACCCCGCATATATTCATCCAGGTTCAAGAGGCCGTCCCTGTGGACGTTGACTTACCTCGTGGAGTGGATATTTTGCAAGATTTCAAGAGGCTGGCTGTCGTGGATACCGATTATCATCTGGCCTTGAAGACTCAAGGTTGGGATCAAGCCCGAGAAGGACATCTTCCTGGATTCACGTCGGGTATATGCGCCTCAATAGGCTGGCTATTCTTGTGTCGTATCGTGCTGCTGTTTCTTCGACGCCGTTTTGCTTCGGGTTCGATCTGGATGCCGCGGGTTGCTCTGTTGTGTTTGTTATCTACTCCGGTATCGCTCCGACTTGTGATGTCGTCGGGTTGATTTGATCCGCCCATTATACTGTCTGTCATTGCTCCGGCTTCCGATGCCGTTGAGCTGACGTTTTACCGATGTTTTCCTTGATCCGTTTTTCGGTTGGATGCATGTGCTTTCGAGGACGGATTGGTTATTCTCGCGAATGGGTGCCGAACCTCTTGTCTGGTTTTGGTTTTGGCCGCGATTGGTTGTACGATGTTTGCGCAAGAAGAATTTCAAGATGTTCTTCAAGACCACTAGGCCCTTTGGGGATTTCTTTACTGGCAACTCATCGATCGACGATTCCATTCGGCGCTAACACTCGGTCACGGACGACGTTTGAATTTATGTTTGAATTTTGAACTTGTTCTTGCTAGGAGCGGCCGGTGACTCTGACTCTTGAGTTTCTCCATTATGGACCTGGATTATTGTATACGCCGATATATTTGAAGTTGCCCCGTTGCGAAAAGTAGCTTCCCGATTGGTTGTTCGTTCGGATGAATCCTCCGCCTTGACCACAGGTTTGAATTAGATTGTTTTTGTCTTACATGCGTTCTTACATCAACTTTAGGTTACTCATCAGGTAATCATAGTCCCCGTTTGGTTTAGGTTTTGGGTGGCTTTCCCATATCGATCAGCTTGGCCAGGCTTCATCTCATTTAAGCTCGTTCTCGAACATCTCTCTGTCAACAAAAGATGCCGGATATCCTATTCAGGGATCGTTCATGACCACGGCTTCACTCATCTTGGCTTCTTGATGTCTTGAGGCTGATACTCCGGCCAAGGCGATGCTGGGCGTCCGACACCACCCCCGAACGTTTCCTACCTGACTTTTGCACGGCACTCGTCCGCAACCGTGATCGCCAATGTGTTTGATTTCTCTCATTATTTAGACCTTGGACATGGTTGGCCTGAGTTGTTGGACAGGTCTCCTATGATCTATTCGTCCCGTAGTTCTTGGGTGTGATGCCAAGATCATGTATAACTTTGTTCTACTCTAGTGTCGTGGTCCTTTTATCATTGGTGCTCCGTTTTAGCTTCACGCAACGGACTCCGTGGCTGAGAGCTTTGGTCAGTGCTGTTCCTTACATGGTGTCTTTTCTAGGCTAACTACAAGGCTAGGCTAATTAGTCGTTGAGTTTTAGTGCATTATGAGGCTATCCTCGTTTATTTCCTCTCGGAGATGTGCTTGCACTTCTGTGATGGATCCTAGGACTTTTGAAGCAGTGTGGGTGTTAGGTGAGGCAAACAGGTGGGTTTCCTTTCCCCAAGTAAGGGTTCGTCCAGCCCTCGTGCCCCCTTGCCGCGGGACTTGGGCTTAAGGCCTTCGGGTCGACCAAGTGCACGTTAATATGGACAAAAGTGAGTAGCCTGTTCGTCTGTCCCTTCTTGCTTCGAAGCTATGGGATGCGTGTTGGGGTCCGAATGGCCAGGGACCCCATACTGCCAGTGCCTAGCGCCAACGGGAAGGACCTTGTGTACGGCTTCAGAGCGTAGAACTTTCAAGCCGGGCGCACCGTAGTTACCTGTAATGCTGTTGGAATTTGATGTAATGCTTCTCTTCTGATATAACATGCCTAAGTACGGAAGTTGAATGACAACTGAGCTAAAAATGCCCGGCCGCGGCACCATGTCCGTCTAGGGAGATGATTATCTAAATCTAAGTAGCTTTCGCGTCAGCGGAGATTTGGGCTCATTTGATGCTGGGATCTAAGAGTACAAAAGGGCCATTGGCAGCGCCCCTAGTACAACATGGAACGAAAATCCTTGCGTCCTTATCCTGCCAGCGGCACTCTGCGCGATGGTCAATGGATCAAACGAGTACCTTCAAAGTACACCCCCGCTCAAGTTGCACAGTACCTATCTGCTATCGGTTACGATCCACTCTATGATGAAGAGGCTATCTCCTCAGGCAGGTTCCCCACAAACCTGGACAGCCTTGGGCGTATTATGCGCTTGCACGTACTTACATTTCCGTTCGAGAATACCTCGATGCATTAGTGAGTTGTCTTGTTTCCTATCGGAGATAGTCGGACTGATGGTACTCTTCTGACAGTACCGCTGAGCATGCAATGGATGTAACGCCCGAGGGAACCTTCGCCCGGTTTGTCAGCGAAAGAAAGGGGGGCTCCTACTGTTTTGGACAGAATGGACTTTTGTTAGAAATATTACGCGGTTTGGGATTCAGGTGAGGCTGAGCATATCTGACTCGTAACGCCTGTACCCACGATCCTGGCTTCACAGGGCATATGCGGCTGGCGCACGAGTGAATGAGGCACCCATAGGGCTCTCGTACACCCCGGCCGTTCATCTTGTCATCCTCGCACAGCCTTCAGCCAATGATAACCAGACTTATCTTGTCGATGTGGGCTTTGGATTGTCTTGCATAACATGTCCGCTCCTGCTTTCTGCTGATCCCGAGAACATCAATAACGGACTGTCGGAAACCGAGCGCCATCGCTTAACCTACAACCCGCCTGCAGCTTCTAGTCTTGGTCAGTCTGTCTTTCCACTACATTTCATCAAGGAGAATTCTGACCCCTTGTACTATATCACCTTTACAGCCGCTTCGCCAGATTTCGCAACGAATTCCGGTGATCAGTGGAACGTGGAAATATGGCACAAGAAACCCACTGCATCGGAGGAGGCTTGGTACTTGCAATTCTCCTTCACAGAGGCTGAATTTTGGCTACCGGATATCTCCTTTGGTTCTTTCGGTGTCTCCACGCAGCCCGGAAACCTCTTCTGGAACAATATTCTTTGTCTGAAGATGTTTACTGTGGACGAGGGATACCTTCATTTGGAGAGATCCAAACGACCTATCTATCGAATGGTCCTCTTTCGAGATCAGGTCAAGAAGCATACTGGCGCGGAAGTAGAGGTTCTGCACAAGTTGAAAACGGAGCTGGATCGAATTAGAGTTCTCCGGGAGATTTTTGGGGTGCAGCTGGATAATGAGGATCAAGTCCACATGGTGGGCAGAGCAGCTGCATATGTGTAAGTCTGCCAAGTGAGAATAGTACGGACCTCACTAATCCAACGTGAAGTCAGTAGGCACGCGACATGTTAACGAGTTTGTGTATACGCGAGAACAAGTCATGGTAAGAGTATGAAGAAGAGAGGGAGATAGGGAGATCGGTACGAGCAGTGTTTATATATGAGAGAAAGACCTCCACTTCGGTATGACATCATTCTGTCAGTAATTATTGGTTGGAGGCGTCCAGGCTTACGATATG
The DNA here is from genome assembly GCA_015584085.1 of Macrolepiota fuliginosa MF-IS2. Lineage (NCBI taxonomy): Eukaryota > Fungi > Basidiomycota > Agaricomycetes > Agaricales > Agaricaceae > Macrolepiota > Macrolepiota fuliginosa. The sequence goes on along the minus strand of MU151174.1, from coordinate 54,700 downwards.
GCATATCATGAGTGTATGCTATTGACCGGTCGGGTATGAATATGGCGTCTGCCTGCCCGCATACCCTTACGAATTCGGAAAACTTATAGTTGAAGACCAATTGAGAGGGTCCCTAGAAACCTCATGTGCATGTGATGAGATGTTCGCAAGCTAACCCGTGAAGGTGAAGAAATCCGGTTGGTATTTCGGGGTGTGTGATTAGGCCCTAGGGCATTGTGTCGGCGACTTCTAAGTTGATGGATCGTGGCTGTCGGAAACATGTCATTACGTACCCACCACAGGGGCACAAAATTCAATTGGAATGTTCTGATATCACAATAGGTTGTATTTAAAGTAGGGCGTAAAGCGATGTACGTTATCTTAATTAACGGCCTTTAACAGAGCTTATTAGTTGTGATGGTTGGATTTTAAAGGGATAATATATGTGACAGGGATTCGCTAGATAAGAACCATTAACGCCGGAAGATATGACTATTTTTGAGTGAAGTGGCTCGAGTAACCCGAGCCCTTCAGGAATAGCTCCCTAAGACGTTGCCTAGTTGAGAGTGATCTGGTTCATACCGGCTATTCGGTTTTTACCCGAACCGAAACCACAACAAAACCCCCAAAATAGGATTGTTGACAAGATAATCCAGCGCTCAATCGACGCTATGATCTATTAGTATTGCACCCTCGATAGTTATTATATTATTACATATGGCCTGAAGTTTCTAATTTCCCACCTGCTCGCGGCAAAATCCCTTATTATTTCGACAGACTATTAGTTATAGGAGTCTCGACTATATGTAGTCGTATATCAAGTCTAAGTATGCACAATTAAATGTCCGGTATCTACTGAAATGTCTTTGATATGATACATGAATGCGATAGGCATTAAGAAATGATGATAATCATGATTTGTCTTGGGAGGGTTCTTTTTCGGCCTCGGCGGCACCAAGCTCCTGTGGGGCATGAGATGCATTTGTATCGGCGGAATTATGGGGCTGTTGTATAGGGTTATGGGCATATCGGCTCATTTTCCGGATTTTCTTTCCGTAAAACCAGAACACGAAGGGGCTATACGTTGTTAGATAGGAAGTGGAAAGTAAAAGCTGGGATCACATACGCGGGGCAGCCAATTGCAATAGATGCACATGCGAGGACGGTACCTCCTTTCCCGTATCCTAGGCTTGCGTACATAGACGGTGCGAAGAGGGGAAAGCCAAAACCGGCAAGAGATCGTAAGAGCGATGTTGCTGCCAGGGCAGATGCGGCGTGGAGAGTAAAGGTATCCAGAACGTATGTCTGAATAGACTGGAAGTTGAGGATTACGCCGACTCCTACAAGAGCGGTTCCCTGGCGGAGCGTCAGCGTCTTGTCAACTCTTTCGTCATAAAATACATACAATATCAGTCACAATCCAGTGAAGTCGTTGCTGTGCTGCCCACCCCCCAAGAAGTAATCCCACTGGTAGAACAATGGTTCCCGGGAACATGGAAGCTACGCATAGTCAGAAAATTAGGTATGACGAACAGGTCACGGGAAAACATACGCAGTCTAAATTCCGGCTCTCCAACTCCTTTTCCACGTCGTTCTTTCAGCCAGATGTAAATTCTATCCATGTAGTGTGCATTCAGCTGAGCAAAAGTTCAACATCCACAAATTGTTGAGTAGCTTTTAAATATTACCTGAGATGCTCCAGTTAGACCAACACCTAATGCGATGTAATGCAGCCCCCCGATACCAGCCCCTTCGTGATATATATTGGTAAAGATAGCTGGTATGGTGGTTAAATACACTAGGGGGAGAGTTAGAGCTGAACCAAAAGGCAGTCAAGAATCACGCACAGTAAAATACCCCATAAATCAGCGCCATGTAAAGGCCGAGTAATTGAACAATGGGTTCGTACACGAAGAGCGCAAAAGGTCGGGTAAGCGCCTTTCGGAACACATCCTTCCAGCTAGGTGGTCGTCAGTTAGAACCCCAATCTACCACGACAAATACTCACTGGCGACTGCCCTTTGTCTCATACACAGATCGTACCTGCTTGACTGGACCAGTTTCCAGATCCATGTTTGAAATTATCTTCTTTGCTTTCTTTTCAAGAAGATACGGGGCATAAGCTAGATAATAATTCGTTAGGACCGGACTCAAATTCTTCCCGGGAATAACGACATACTTTCTTGGAGGAAGAATAAACCGGCCACCTGGACCATGACATCTATGATGCTTGTTGACCAGAACTAGAAGCAATCGAGCTCGTAAATTCCCCCAAGCTGGTAGAAGATAGCAATACATACCACCCATCTCCAAGTAGAACGGTCGGCTATCCTACAGGAAGGTCAGCATTGTTTCTCAATTCCAAGCATCGTTGACTTTACCAGCCACCACAAACGGGTCCCAGTACTGGCCCTAATAATGGGGCCAACGAATATATGGCAACGGCTCGCCCTCGTTCCTCAGCATGCCATATATCACCAAGAACACCACCGCCGACCTATTTGTTGAGCCATTTGAGTTAAGGCCATCTAACGTTTCAGAGCAAAGGAACTCACAGCAAGTGGTGCGCTTCCGCCTAAACCTGATAAAAATCGGAACGCAATAAGTTGGCTCTTATTTTGTGCGAAGCCACAACCCATGTTCCAAGCTTTCAAGCGGGCTATTAGCATATGGTACTTGGAAAATAGTGTATCACATACCAAGGTAAAAAAGGTTGGACAACTGTAGTACGGACGATCGTCCGTACAATTCACTGAGAGGACCCAATATCTACACACGATGAGCACAAGCGTGCACATGACCACAATATACACACCAGAGGGCCAAAAGCTTCAGGTTGATGTCAGCAGACGGGTTATCTGTTCACAAAACGGCACGCACCATAACCAAGAACGAATACTGAGGTCATCATAGCTTCAACCACCAAACTTTTCACCCCAAACTCTTCCACAATCTGAGATGTCGCAGGCGCTACCATTGATGAGGAAACGGGGGATATAAATGTGAATAGCGACACTATCACGGTTGCGGCCCATTTTTTGCGATATGCCCAACTGAGAGCGCTCTTAGCAACACATTTAGCAGGTAACATCAACTATGAGACCCACTTTTTTGGGTTTGAAGGATCGTCGGGCCCTTCCCAATCAACCCACAGCACATCAGAATCAGGCTCTTCGTAACTTCCCCGGTTATTCTTATTATGGGTAGCCTGGTTCGCATCTTCTGGTAGTCGTTCACCCGCGAGAGTCTGTGTCACTGAAGACGTCGACGAGGGTTGTTCGTAGCTGGCCTTGTGCGAGGAGTCGTGAGAGGGCGACGGAGCCATGAGGTATTGCGGGGGGACCCATGGCGCAGGTACTTATAATAAACAGGACACGGATGGCCAACCGATGGATGACACTACAGATATCAGCAAAGTTCCGACACCGTATCCAACGGCTGGGTTGGCCGTGGGTCGGAACCTAAATATAGGCAACCTGGGGTGCTTTTCTGGGAAGTCCCACCACCGGCCCGGATTCTAGTCATTCTTAGCCGACTCTGCTGCATAAGCCCACGAAGCATATTTGGCAGATATTGTATACTAGAGGCTGTTTAAAAGCGGACTATTGAATACAAGTTATCTGTATCCTTACGCGACGTTGAGGTTGGGCGAATAGAAGCTTACTGGTTTTGATTTTATGTCTATCAGTCCATCCACTATTAGATTCCAACCCGCAGACAGTACAAACGCACGCTTTCACCTGGCGACGCGCTGTCTGCAGCAGTTAATGAGCTCAAACACAAGAGCGACACCATCGTGGATCCAGAGGTCTGGATGTTGGTAATTGAGACGTAGACTCCCCATCGTGATCGGCGGAATAGGAGGAATGGGTGAGTCAATGTAGCTGGGAGCCGAGGATTAGACTTCCACTAATGCGGAATTGGGAAAGCCCCGAGGGGGGGTGTGTCTGATGTGGCGACTCTGCGCGCCTAGCTGGCTTGTACCAGACACTGGTAGACGCCCAATCTCTATACTTCTCTATACCGAATGGTGCAACGGATGTGTCCGATTCGAGGTAACCCCTCTGAGTTTGCGTGTGCTCATCAGAAATTCTGTATTTTTGACAGACCTAGTTTCTCTCATGACGGGTAGGTTTCGTTGATCGTTCCTTCGCCGCATTTCAAGTCCGACTTGCGGTTTGTGATCCTCTAATATTTGTACAGCCCCGCCGAGAAGGACGGGTCACCTGTTAACATAACAGCAAATCTGCTGCTGAGAAGAGCGCCTAATAGGAACCGAACCAGAAAGTATGCCACTGTAATAGGTAGACATGGGGCTTACAGATCCCCCTCCCTAACCGTACCATGTTCATAAATATAATTATACAATATATTTTACGAGTGCTTGTCCTAATGCATGTCAAGAAATGAACACCGAACACCGAAACAACCACTTGTTATAGTTATTCATCACCATAAAAACAGGCTATTCGTCGTCGGGCTGGGCCTGGGAGAAAATCTCCTCTTCAAGTAAGGTAAGGCTTTTGTCCTCGCAGTCCTCCCAAGTCATCGCCTTCGAATTCTCCACAACTTCAATATTAACCCCGCTGGAGGCCAAGGCCCTCAACCTCTTCTTGGCGTCGTTCCAGTATACTCCCGCCCCAGTCCAATCCCAACGCAAATGAGTGAAGTGAAGGCGCTTCCTCCTGTCTTCCAACATTTCAACGAGCTCGGATGCAATCGGGTACTTCCCATCGACCATCCCAATTGTGGGTTTGCACACCGTAATATTCTTCAATTGCGGGAGGGCCATATTCCATGTCTTTACGTAGGGGGGACGCTGTGGAACCTCTAGAGCGAGTATTGGCAAGAAACTTCTAATGAATTCCGCACAGCACGCCGTGAAGCGCAACGTCTCGATGTTAGGGAGGCGCGCAAGCAATGGTAAAAAGTAATGCTTTGTACCCTCCCTGTTGAAGTATGCGTAGGGTTGGTAGAGTTCGAGGGTCCTCACTGTGTTAGGGAATTTAGAAACGAAGTCAAGGAAAAGTGCTTGAGCGTCTTCGTCATCCACTGCGTCCAAGCCGCTCAAAGTAACGCTCTCCAGGTTCGGTAATCGGAGATCCTTCAGCAATGCAACGTTCCACGCAGACTGGGGTATAACGTCCCAGCTAAAGCTCTTAATTTTTGGGCGTGTGGATGGCCGTTTGACCCATTCGGGCACTACGTCATCAGAATCCGGAAATATCGCAGATGGGCAGTGACAATAGAAGTCTTCAAGCTCCGGTAGGTAGAGGAAGAGCTCGACGCATATGTCTACGCTAAGATGGTGGAGGCGGAGGACACACATGGTAAATGAGGGGGTGAGGGGTACTCGTTGGCTTTGGACGGGTATATCGGAATGTGGAGGACCACGACCAATTGGTCCCCTGTCAGTACTAAGCTCCTGGAGTCGTAGGAATGGTAACTGTGAGATATAAGGGATCCATTTACAGGGAGAGCTGCTCAACCACAAGTATTTTATTTTCCCGGAAAGCTCATCGATAATTAGATTGGCGAGATCATATGAAGGATGGGAAATATCATTGCGCGGGTAGTCATTGAAGTGGGTGATTGTGTAGAGGTCCAGACTCAAAGAAAATGGTAAGCGACCTGCGTTCGTTGCATGAAGTCGAAGTAAGGCTATCTGTGCGGCTGCAAGTCGTGGATTGGATTTGAGAGAAATGGTAGCCCATATTATAGGGGTGGACCAAGCAACCTGCCTCCAAAGTCTCGAAACCGCACCCAGAATGGTGGGAGGACAACGCAGAGTTGCGGTCTGCCTAAAGGCGCAATCGTGTTCTTCGTGAAAAAAGTATTCGTTGTCTGTGTCGGCACAGAGTACATTACACACCGCCAGAGCAGTGAAGTCAATCTGCGGGGACGCATGGACGAATATCTCTGCGAGTAGCTCGTTGGGCATGTTGTGCAACGCGGAGTTTTCTTGGCCATGGATCCTCTGGTGAGTGCCTCCCATGTCGTTTTTCTCCATTGATGTAGGAAGTTGTGGCTTGTTGTGTCGGTATATGTGTGCTTTTATCGCGAACGTAGCATAAAGGATGGATGTAGTGTTCGACTGAGGGGGCAATTCGAAAGGCTTGGGCGTCAGAGCGCCTGATAAAGCTGATTGTGACACCAGAGCCAGGCCGTAACGTCACACGTTTATATGCTGGTACATGGAATCTTAGATATAACGAATCGCTGTTCCTCGTCTACCCATCTACTAGCTCATATACGTTTAGTTACAGGTGTAGTCCAAACTGGGTAACACTCCAAAGAAACAATAAACATAGAACATATAGGTAACTCACACGTCGGAGATAGAATTAAAAGGATAGAGAACATACATGTTCGTCCGTCACAATAACTGTCCTTGGGCGCCTTATTGTGGAGATGTTTAGTGATGGCATCACTTCAGATTTTAGATCATTAGGCTAATTAAAGCACTGCATCAATTTACGATGTCAGGTCAAGTACTTAGCCCGACGGATCTCTAGGTCCAGGAACTGCGAAGGATGCCTCGTGGCCGGGGAATGTAGTGTCTTCTAGATCTAGGGTGACCCACAGAGGCGCGGCGATCACGGCACAAGCATCACAGCATGCATAAAATTGCATTGATCAATGCACGGAAGAATTGGGTGCACTGACGTTTCGGGGCGAAGGAGATTAGTATGGGCATGATAAACAGTGAGACCTTTCTGAATATTTCACCGAGGTGACTCAGCCAGTGTAGCAAGGCTAACTTGAGACTAGGGTGTCGATGCGTAAGGTTTTCTTTCTGCAAGCAAATCATCGGATTGAATGGCATAATACGGTTTGTCGGGTTTAGTGCAGTGGTGATCCTAGGGGGCATTTACACGGGCTGAACTACAACAAAAATAACAAATAGTGTGGAGTCGACAACAAATAAGATCCCCAAGCTTCGAGGCCCAAGCCCAAGGGTAGACAAGGTAGAAGGCAGACGACCGGGGTTGCGGGAAGAGGTGGGACGCGTAACGGGGTCAATGCAACGCACTATTGTGGTTCGCTGTACATAACAATCAAAGCAACGAACGCGAATACAGCTTTTATGGCTTGTCTAGCGCATTTGGTATATAATGGTCAATCTTTAGATGCTGCTGACGTTCCCCACTTTTTCTTCTGCTTACTTCCCCATCCTCCACTACGCATGCAATCAATGCAGAGATCCAATATTATTTTTCCTAATGTATTCTTTCTCCCGCCAAACATCATACAATTCACAACCCAAACAATCCGAAGTATCCAGGACCGGAAAGAGCCAAGTCCGCCCCCACCAGCCGAGACTCAGTGGGTGTTCACGAAAATATTGCCACAGAAGAGCCACCAACTATTTATTTCCCAGACTAGGGCTGACTCTTCGAGAAAAAGGGCTCAAGCCTACCAGAAAGGGGCGGAAAGACTTGATTCTAGTGAAGGCAAATCCGGGGGACAAGATTACATGTCGATGGAATGGATGCACCGCACTACTCGACGCCACGGACCGTACTGGCTTCGAAAAGCACTTGAAGCGTATGCACGCACCAGATCAAGCGGCCAAGGATGATGTGTGCTGCCGTTGGGAAATGAGCACAGGAAACGAGTGTGGATACACGGGCCAGAAGTGCAATCTAGGAAAACATGTTTCCAGGCACCTTCATGAAGAAGGCCAGCCATCGCCACATGTCCATGAAAGTAGCGAATGTTGTGGGAAGACATACGTCGCGCGGGGATCGGGCTATCATCACGAAGTTGAATGCAAATATCACGAAGGGGAAGTGTGGCTTCGTATGATAAAGAGAGAGTTGGAATAGACTGATATTAGATTGATATTAAAGCTGGGATGCGTTGAGCGCTCGGGCCTTGGTGCTTAGGCGCATCGTACGTATGGTCACGTGATATTCAAAGAAAACAAATACATTGTGACGAAATTCTTTCCAACCAACTCGCTATTTGAAACTTCTGTGTTTGCTATTTCTTCACAAGACTCCGGCGAAAGCATCAACCTAGAAACTCAAAATGGCCACCTTCATCCGACGCCTCGCCACTACCGCGTCTTCGGGCAAAAATATGTACTTATTCCTCGCTGCGTCCACCATTCCGGCATACGCCATTGTCACCGAAAACTCACATAAAGAAACCAATAACAGGTCTAACGTTTATGTATGTTCTCGTTCTTTCCCACTCGCGCACCGCCTTATTGTTTCCTAGTTTGACATTGCAGTCAACTCAAAGCCTAGCGGCCGTGTCGTCTTCAAACTGTACGACGAAGAGGTTCCAAAGACCACCAGGAACTTCCGTGAGCTAGCGACAGGGCAACATGGCTTTGGCTACGCTGGCAGCAAGTTCCATCGTATCATTCCAGGTGTTCGTAACTTATGTCGCTCCGATGTCTTTCCATTCACACACCAAACGAACAGTTCATGATCCAAGGTGGTGACTTCACGCGCGGAAACGGGACAGGTGGTAAATCAATCTACGGAGAGAAGTTCGCTGGTGAGTCCTGTGCTAGAAATAGCCCTTTTTGTATGTCTGACGCGTGTGCAGATGAGAACTTCATCCACAAACATAACAAGCCCGGTCTGCTCTCCATGGCCAATGCTGGCAAGAACACCAACGGCTCGCAATTCTTCATTACGACCGTTAACACCCCATGGGTATGCTTCTAATATTTTCTCCCTTGTTTCCTACTCAATTATACGTGAAATTAGTTGGATGACAAGCATGTCGTTTTTGGAGAGGTGGTAGAGGGTCTGGATATCGTCAAGGCTATCGAAGCCCAAGGCACTCAGAGCGGTACGCCCAAGACGGCTGTCAGCATCACTGCGTCGGGCGAGGTCGAGCCTAGCACATAAACATCTCCATCTTACATTGTCGGGTTATGCGGGATTAATTCGCTAATATGTCACTTATTTTTTTGATACATAGAACTAATTCAGGTTTTTCTGCCGGGTTGTTCCTGTGTCCCTGGATGTGCAGGGTTCATGAAAAATTTTGTGTCCACTGTCCACGCCTTTTGGACCCTTTGGAGGGGGATTGGTTGACACAACCATCCCTACCCTCATACACTTAATAGGGCTTGAGGTTAAGTATATCGTGGCTGGAAAACACCATACGAGGTACTCGGCGTTAATGCCTAGCGGATGTCGGGCCTAAAACATGCACAAGCAGTGGCGTGGCTCCGGACAAAGCCAATGGTAAATCCCAGAAGCAGTGATGACAGCAACAATGGAAGTCAGGAACGCGTGTTGCGTGCCGTAATGGGAGACATTGACTGCACGCTTTGAACGAAGTGTACAGGGAGCAAAAACTCTTTTTCCCAGCTTACGCAACCTAGGTTATTCGGATACCATCCCGGAGGGTAGCTGGGAGGTTGGAAGAAGAATCATGTTCGGAGTTTGTAAATGCTGATTCGCACTGCCACGCTTGAAGTCTGTGCGCTTCGCCTTGGGGCTGGGCGAAGTCGTCGTGGAGCTGGTGGTGGAATTTCGATAGTGAGGACGGTGCTAAAAATGTGATCCCGGGAATGAATTGGCATGTGGGGTGTGTAGATTATAGGTCGTGTGATTGAGTTGGATATCACCGTTCTGCGCGTGGAGGTTTCGAATCTGATGTGGATACTTGCGAAGATGGGAAGGTTATTAAATACCTTGTGCCATGCGTCATGGTGTATGTCACCAGTATACTTTTCACGAGGTGGTACATATTATGATGGAGTTGCATGCCGAAGGTATTGGCGATGAACGCCGGAGATTGACTACGTAGTTCGGCTTCAGAGAACGGTGGCGACCTTCTTATTAATAGTACGTTCAGCTGGAGCCAAAAGGAGGAGTTCGTTCAGCGATGTGGCGGACACTGCAAATCCTACTATCTGCTTCAACGTCTTGTATCCTTGATTCCGACTTGCCATCAGCGATGGGCTTCTATTTTATTCTCTTTGGCAATAGCGTCGATGGTGTGCCAGGCTGTGATAGCCGTTGGGGACTGGGGTGCGCCTAGAAGTCTCTCCGGGTGGTCTGCGTAGAGATGGAAGACTGTGGCGTGTAGCCCAATAGTGGCGGTGTGACGGAGATGATTTCAGAAGGGTATCATCCAGATATCCAAGGACGTCACTCATTAACCCGTGCTTGTCACTTGGAACTAAAATAGAAAGTGCGCCTCGAGCGGTTACTGTCACTGAGCACTCTCCTAAACGCGATTACCTATGAGATCGTGCAAAGTATCGAGAACAAGACAGAGCTTCTAGGTAGTCATGGAAGTAACCACAGGAGAGTCTTAGACGTGTTCCACTGATATTACGAACGAGGAGACCTTACTAGAATCCCGTGGTCCGGGGTTAGGAACGGACAGGTCCATCCTATGATATGCTTAAAGTAAAAGTATAGGGGTTGGTTGTTGACTGAATGTAGGAACAAGTCGAACTCAGGTCCGTTGAGACTCGACTCAACAGTCAAAAGAACCTTCAAGATTTCCGCCTAGTTTCCCTCGGACTCGGGGTATTCGGAGGGATTGTTCAGAGGCTTGTACTGTTTTTATACTGAACCTTTGTGAACTGGTTTTCATACCCCATACACTCGACGTTCCCTTCCCAATCCACGTTGGACTGTGATCCGCACGTCTTCCTGAGTTTATTTCCCTTGACAGGTTTCGGTAACGAGGAATTGGATAGCTGAAGAGTGGTTCGAGTGACTACTAATATTGAGGCTTAGTATTTTGGGTCAGCTTCGCGACCGGCCGTTGCGTCGGGATAGGGGGCGTTTGCGTCGTTCATTTTTAGCACAAAGAGGACTTGATTTATCGGAATGTGTATCTGCTAGGATAGGTGTTCATTGACTCGGAGTTCGCTCGGTTGATGCCAGTGCCCCCATATCTACTGAGCCTCGGAACGTTCTTTGTGGGTAGAGCAAATAAGTGGGGTGAATAGATTTGTCGGCTCTCTCCAGTCGTTAGCGTGCTTCCGCGTTTTCTTTTCTCCCAAGGGTTTGATTGACATGTCGGGAATGCATTTCAGCCGAATATGTTGGCAGACCTGGGATACGAGATGAGGGGTTCATATTTCGTGTCGAGGAAGTGATTTCATTGAAAAGGTTCTAGCATGAGAATACCGAGGAAGGTAGGTGATTGAGCGCTGTTATATTTTTGGCGGAGGGATTTGTTGTTGCCAAGAAGCTAGGCACGGAGAAGACTTCCATATCGGGGTTGTGGTAGTTTTGCTCTCCCATACCCATGGTTTCCTCGAGGCCGTAGTTGCAAATCTCTTTTGTCCTGCGATGGCTGGTTTCCTTCGCAAAAAGTCAAGAAACGACGCTGCAAAGGCAAATGCGGCTTCAAATCCCCAACAAAACCCCTCCTCACCCAGTGCTCCACTCTTCGCGCGCTTCTCTACCACAACCAACTCGGCCAATGACACCCAGCACCAGAGGGTCGTTGTTTCTGGGCCAATGTCTCTTTCTTCTGGTCGCAAGGACAGCGCATCGGTTCATTCTGGACGAAATGCGCCGCCGCCTGTAGATATACAGCGGCGCAAGGCAGGAAATGGACCGCCGCCAAGTGCATTCAGCTACGACTCAGGCAATGCTGGGCATAGCGGGTACCCACAGTCGGGCCAGAACACGCGGTATTCGATGGATGCCCAACAACCTTTGGCTCCTGTCATTCGCGACAAGCCGCTGCCTCCCACTGATCCGTCCAGACGCACCTCCGTGCGTGCTCCACAAGCAGTCTACGCCGACAGCAAACCTCTTCCGGTAACGCAGCCACAGAATCCCAATAGCAATGGCCTGAGATCGTCAATGGCAGGAACGAACAGAAGTTCATACCAGCCGATCATGAACCAACAACCCCAGCCATCGTCCTCTCCGCCGAATCTCGGTTTCGATTCCCAAGGCCGCCATTCTCCGTTGATCGACCTTCCCCCAGAGATAGCCTTGTTCCAGGTGAGTCTGGTTTGGATCGGCCTCTCTTTCGCCTCACTAGGCGTCCATCGTGCCCGGGAAGCTGAGCGCCCCTTCGCTCCTCAGAGGTTAATCCTTCCCGTCATCACAAGATTCGCATGCCGTGAAAATCTCCCTCCCCATCTCTGTCAATGTGGCTCTCCTCCTTCGTGATAAGCTCTCCGGGGTGACTACTTGCGGGAGAAGCTCGTTGCAGAACGGGCGTAGCACTATCACTTCGTATCGCGTAAACTCGGGCCTGCCGTTTGCGTTTACCTTTGCGTCTCCCTTGCGCTCTCTCTGTGCATGGCACGCACACGCGCATGTCGCGCAATATTACAAACTTTCTCTCTTTCATTTTACTCTTCTCATCAGCGGCCAACCCATCTAACGCTTCCCCATCTTGATCCACTAGGAATTCGGCGACAGCCTGATGTCTACACCCCCAGGTTCCCTCAACTCAAAGTCAACGGGACAACAACAACACCAGTATACTTCGGGTATCCCCCCAATCTCGGTGAGTGAACGCGCTGATGACATCATTAGCCTCTTGCCAACCAGCTCATTTCTTGTTCTCCCTTCTTTTCATCCGGGCACGATGTTTTTGCCTTTCATATTTATATGTTTAGCCTGCTTCTGGTCCACCGCCCATTTCCTCTCCGCCCATACCTGCCAACTCCCCTACGCAACACATACCCCCTGCCAGATACGCACCAACGCCGCCTGGCAACAATATGGGCGTCAATATCAGTACCGGTCACGGACACGGAGATATCCTGTCATCATCACCTCTCAAAGATTTTCGCGTGTCACTACGATCATCCACAATCACCGCATCGAATAACTCCTTCCCAACCAACACACCCTCGTCACACAATGAGAAACGCACTTCGTTCTCACCGTATCCGCAGCCTTCCTCCCCTCCCCGTCGTGCACCCACATCTCCACCAGCACCAATGGCGCGTCTACCTATTGCCCCGAAAACACCGTCAAAGCGACAGAAGGCACTCCCACAGGTGCCTCCTCAGGAGGTTATGAACATGCCGTTGTCGGTGTCCCCGCCCAGGGCCAACCCGATGCGAAGTCCACCGCGCGCACCCGCGTCACTCCAGCCCTCACCCAATGTCCTCCCACGAAACGCGCCTAACCCGTCCCCTTCTCCGATACCGGGCCCGCATCCAACGGCAGTGATGGGCATGACAGGACAGGGACCGAATAACCACAGGCCTCGCATTTTTGGCGCGATGGAGGCCTCAAATCTGAACGCGAATGGCAACCTTAACGTCAACCGAAGCCCTTATCAGCCACCAGTACACGCGAATGGGAACGGGAACGGCATTGTACAGAACTATAATGCGAACAATGTGAACAATCACAACAACGATGGGCATCATGCAGCAACCAATATCCGCATCTCCCAAATCCCCGAAATCCCGCAGGAGGGTGAAGTGCAGAATGCTTATCCGTCACCACCCACGGAATATATAAAGATGTCTCCTTCTCGGCCTGGGACACCTGGGCGAAAATCTTCAGGCCAGCTTCAGCGTGAAGCAGCTGTTGTAGGTGAGTAAATGGCGTGATTTTTTTTTGTATTGTTCTTTAAGGGTTGTTTCTATCGTTTGCTAATTCAATTCGTCCCGGCCTCCGGTGCTATCCTTCTATCCATCATCCCTGTTCGATGCTATGCTACTTCTGCACAACCCTGAATTTCGATGTTCGTCGGCCGCGTGGGTACCTATTCTTGGCGATTTAGACCCAACACAATCCTCGAGGTCGCCGTCGATGTTGACTAAATCGAGGCCATTAAGCGTCATAAGCGGTACTTCGAGGGCGAGCCGAACAGCTAACACGATGACAACCACGACTACGACCACGACTGTACCACCCAGCTCATTTTCTCTTCCACCCATGACTTCCACCACGACTATGACTACGACCTCCGCTGCACCGGGCATTAAGAATAACGGTTCCATCACTATACCTTCTACTTCGAATACTGCCGCGACTTCTTTGCCAAGCACAATTGTGCCACCACTGAGGACGCGAACAGTCCCTCCTTCCAGTTCTCACACGCCACCGACACAACCGCAAATGCGTCAAAGTGGAAGTGAGAATACTTTTGCTGCGCATATACCTGGTTATACCCACGCGAATGTGAACGAAACCGCTAGCGGTGAGTTTAGGGGTTTTCTATCCGCGTGTCTATATTGTGATTCTGACGATGGATTCTTCTGGAACGCACGCCACAGGATTGACTGTTCCGGACGTTAGTAGTTCTGGTGGAAATGGAGACGTGCCGCCGCCATTGTTGTTTTTGGCGAATGGGAACGAGAATGGAAGTTTGGATGTGAATGCAGCCACGAGCGGGTATGTCAACTGTCGTTTCATCTAGAACTATAGCGCCACAGTCTAAATGATAGTTATTCGATTCGTAGTCGACCACTTACGCCAATGTCACCCCAACCTGGGAAACTCGAACCCGCGTTTGAGGTGAACGAGTCTTCTGCTTCTGCTTCTGCTTCGGGCGTTGTTGGAGTTGGGCAGAGCGAGGAGGCGTTGATTGGTGATGACCCGTTTGCGAGGGTTGATGGTGTCAAGGTTGTCGCCAAGTCTGATTCGCCGCGATCTGTGATGAAGGAGGGTCGTGACAGGGACAACAAGGAGGAGAAGAAAGAGAAAGAGAAGGGGGAGAAGAAAGACGCCAGGAAAGATGAGAAGGAGAGGGACAAAGACAGGGAGAGGAGGGAGAGACGTAAAGAGAAGGAGAGAAGGAAGTCGAAATCGAAGGAGAGGTCTAAAGAATCGAAAGAGAAGAAAGAGGGGAGGGGATCGACGAGTGCACCGCAGGCGCAACCTGCTTCTGCTGAGGATCGCGGTGCTGTTGCTAACCGTGAGGGAGAGGATGTCGTGAATGCCGAAGATAAGGACAAGGACGAGCCACAGACCATGGACAGACCATCCACACCACTCTCATCTGGGGGACAAGACTCCCACGTCGATATTGCTTCGATACTCATGTCGCCACCGCCCCTAGTTGCCGATATGCTTGCTAGGGCTGCGGAGAGGGAGAAACATAGAGTGACCAAGGATGGGCCATTCTCGCTGGCGGATTTCGTGTCGGACCCGGAGTACTTGAAGATGTTTCTGGAGTATTTGTCATTCTATGATTGGTGTGTGCTTGCGAGTGTATCGAGGGTGATTAGGGTCGTGATGGTGCAGAAGCGGGAGGCGAGGGAGGAGATTTTGGAGAGGTATTTGCGGACGGTTGGGTATGAGAGGTGGATGTGGGAAGGTGTTGAGCCTTTGTCATTGTCGCTTCAGGTGAGCTTAATTCTACGCGGCCAGTTGAAGATGGACATTAATGGTTTCGTTAGGACTTGAGCGATTATATGCGAGGCGTGTCGACCCCTACGCATGAGTATGCTCGTATCTCTGGGCTTTACGTTCAGTCGTTATCAATTCACCCAGACAGTCGTGACCCGAGTATGTTGGATACCGTACGCGCGTTAATGGCCTCCACGAGGGCGTACACGAGGGTTATGCTGAGATTACGGGCGCAAGCAGAGAAGGAGCTGGCGGTATACAACGCCAATCTGAAGAAGAACAATATTTCTTTGAATGGATATGCATCTCCTGTTCGGTCAGCGGGGCCCACCTCGAGGACTTCGAGCCGTGCACCGTCGCCCACATATTCATCCTTCTCGCATTCGCATTCCCAACACCACCTTCCTCAACCATCAAGCCAACAGCATTCACCACAGATCCCGCATGTTGTACCCCAGCAGCAAGGCATAACGTTTAGGTCACCGTTATTCAGGATGAGGCGTGCCCCGCTATTGAGGGTGTTTGTACCTTCGCCAGAGGGTGATTGGTTGTCGGATAAGAGCGTGTTGGAGTGTGAGGCTGAGTGTAGACGTGCGGGTGTGACGAACCTGTTGAGGATGGGGGACGTAGTTTGGGACATTGCCGTTGGTGATGAAGGTAATGTGGGGAGGCTGGTTTGGGACGGAAGCTACCTCATTGTGAGTCTCGATTTGATTAATGAACGTCTCGCTTGTGATTGATTATTCCGATAGGATTTGGATTATACGTATTCGCCTACGGGAGAGTTACCCAAGTACATGCCTGCACTTGCGTTTCCACCCTCGTATTTCCATCGCGTAATTCGCCCGAGCCCGACGAGTAATAATCCGATCATGCATATTGATCTGAGTCTATGGGGAGAGGAGATTGCTGCCAATTTACAATTGTTGCAGGATCGTGTACGGACGGAAACGTGAGTCCCCTCAACCCTGATGATGATTTTGATTTTGGAATCACTAATTTTTTGACGTCTTGATTCGCGTGTCTAGACCTCAGGGAGCATATCACAACGTGGTACGATGGGTGCATCGATCGTCTTTTGTGATTCGCCCACCGAGTAGGCATTCGTCGGTGCGGGTGACTGGTGGAAACAATGGCAAGATGCCCGTGATGGGGAGGATCCCGATCCCCGGAGCGGATAATTTATTTGTTGATCCGGGGTGGTATGGCACGATTGTGGTGGAAACGGAGGGAACAAATGAGTCACTGGCTGATTTACAGGACCGGTGTGGACCGGGAGCATTCCCTCCGCGTGTGCGTGGTGCACACGCGCCTGTCACACAAGCGCAAGTTGAGAACCGGAAGGTGTTTAGAATCCTGAGGGAGAAGAGGTGAGTCATACATGATTGGCGACTGGGTTGCATGTTGACGTCTGACTCGTGATTGTGTAGCCGTCCGGGAGAGATTTGGATCAAATGTGTTAGTGTCAAAGAACGGCTGTTGTAATTATGTGCTTTTGTCTCTTTGCTATGCTTGTCTGCGTGTTTTAGGCTAGGGTTGGATCATAGATTCATAATGGTGTATCGTGTATAGAGATGTAATTAAATGGCCTGATGTGATTTGCCGGGGAAGGAATTTCCCAATAAATCCCCATTGGCGTGCTTATTTGGGATCGTGCGCTGCTGGCTGCTCAGGAGTAACCTCGTTTGCTCTCATCGGAGGATATGCATATGGGTGACCTGCCAGACCGTTCGCCGCACCAGCCCACAGAGCTCAACAGCGAAGAGCTCGAGCCAGGCATGCTCTATGCCGTCCTCACCTATCGCGGTGATCTAGCTTCATGGAACTGGGGGTTCTTCGTCTCAGAACCTACGACATCGCCCATCGGATCATCTGGAACAATCTTCCACGTCGTGAGCAACAATCCCGGAGACGAATGGAAACTGGATTTCGAGGCGATGGATGTTGTGTCGTCGCCACTTGTCGTGACGGTCGTGCGGTTAGCAGATGTGACGTTTTTGGGAGGATACGAGGAGATCGTGGGCAAGGACAGTCTGTTGCCGATATTCAAGACGGTGACGATTCCAGCCAAGGCGTCTAAGCAGCAGTTGGCAGAGTTTAGTTCGCGGACGTGGTTCCTCGATGCTATATTCTCGCTGCATGACTGTGGAGTGCTGCAGTGCGACGATGTGTGGTTGCTCGAGCGCGAGATTCGAAGGTGCGCCTTCAAGGCAATGGAGAAGTATTTGGAAAATCGAGGTGGGTTATCGAGTCTTCGTGGGCTTTCTGCGGTCTAGAACATCAATTTTGTGCGCTTTCTAGGCTGGACTGCGTATGGATCGGAAAGATGCCACAGCTGCTAGCATACGCTAGAACGGTGTCGAGGGGATCTTGTGTGTGTTTTCCTTATGCTCTCCAGCTGCTACTAGCGTCGACTAACGAACACTCTAATGCAGAATTTCCCCTGCATTATACCCATTTTTTCTTTGTCTTCTTAGCCCGTCCCAACGCACGACTGTACTTCTACCCATGAATAACTATCGAACGACACACTCATTGCTCGAATATCAAATTATCGACATTATCGTTTCTTTCCTCTCATCGACATCTACTAGTGTCTCTATATATAGACACCAAGATTCAGACCCGATCCATTCTCTCCCATTCCCTCACCTTTGCAAGGAGATGATGATACTGCCATATCACCAACATATACGTTACCCCGCCTCTGTCATTGCCACTCAAGCTCAATTCTAAAGTCGGACATCGAAAGCGAAGATTACGCACACCCAGTATCAATACCATGAGTAGTGCAATGGAGTGATGCTGATAGGAGCCGTGTGTATGGATCGCCTGGTCACATCCATCGGGGTCTGTTGGAATCTACGGGCGAAGTTTGGCGTGGCACCGAGGGTTTGTTATCGCTTTCATTCTGTCAGATGAGTATTTACGTATTTCTTTTTTTCTTCTCCACTCCTTCACCTCACCGGCCCCCTGAAGCCCACCCCTTCCCTCTCACTCCGGCCCCTTTTACTCTCATCACAGTTTCGATTTTCCATTTCTTGTCCCTTTTGGGTTCCTTGTATGGCTTTCACTGAGGGCTCTCCTGTGATGATTTTTCTCCCAGCATTTGTTTTGGTTTCCGATTGCTACTGTATTTCACTTGTTCTCAGTGAACGACACAAAATATGAAATAAATAAAATTCGGCTAATGACACGCTTGTCTAGGTCATGATGCGTCTTCGTACATGACATCGAGATGTTTCTTGTGCTTCACCTTTAACCCTGAGAGTTATTTCCGGTTGGAATAACTCGTCACCTGTTTTGACCTGCTCCTCGTGTTGAGCATTAGCTCAAGACAAACCGCTAGCAGAATCACCTCATACTCAATTACTGCGCTGCTCCACTATTTATTATACTGTCGGGTCGGATCCTGTATCTCCTAGCCGCGCATGGTCATTAAAATCCCTCCGACGACCACTAAGTTTCTCCTTCGATCCCAATTGAAGGAAAGGCTGCATTCCTGTTTCTGGGCTCCAACTGGAAATATCCGGCGAGCTCTGTTTTTGTATAGTTTGGCGTAGTCGCTAAATCTGTGCCTGAGAGAGTATAGGGGCATTAGGGGTTAGTGACCACAGCCAGCGATGTGGTGCATCATGAGCGCCTTCTGGGCTTTTTCGCGTTAGGTGGCCCAAGATTGGACGTGGGAGTTTTGTGCCTATGATTTCATAGCCCCATGACTTATGATCTTAGGTGATCTTTGGTTGATCTGATCAGTGCTTTGATTTCATTTTTGTTCATCATCTTCGGGTCAGTTTTTTATCTTCTGGAAACTTGATGGCACTGTTCCCTGTCCAGGGGAAATTTATATCTAGTGTTCGCTTATATATTCTTGCTAATGCGACAGAGCTTTCTCGGTGGTTTTGAACTTTCCAGTGCTTAGGCTGATGTAGTCAGGTCTTCTTGAAGAGACGGTGGCAGAACGCCACATCATTGAACACTGTTTACCGGCCAATCTCCGACATACACACTCTATTGCCCATAAGTGCCAAGTTAGGGGACAAGCAGCCCAATTAGGCATCCATTCTACTTCCAAAAAGGCTGTTTTTGTGGAAGACAAGTCCGCCAAGTTCGGATAATTCAAGATGAAAGTTGGTGTTCAGGCCTCGGCACACGGGATCTAACTGCTAGTACTTACCTCAGCTTTGTTCTTATAGTCGAGCGCTCTCTCGTAAACGCCGTGTGGGACCTGCAGCGCCGTGGTAATTGGACACGCCTATGGGGGAACACACCCTGTTTGACATACGCCGGTTCTCATTTTTACCCCAACAAGGTACTAACCCATATTTGGTAAAGTGGCATTGCTTAAGTTGCATTCTGACTGGCAGGACCAATCTATCAGAGTGTGTGGGATGTTGCTCGTCAGGCGCGCAAAGTGGGGTTCTGAAGCGTCTACTTAGTTGGATGACTCCGCCAGTACTCGTCATTTCCTTCTGTATTTTTCGAACTTGCCGGTACGTGTATGTAGGTGTGCAATCATTTCACGGAGTCTAAGAGCTAGCAGGGGGTTCCAATAACTCGGCCGAGTGTTCCATCAATGAATGTGCATCGTTATGATTACGGTTTCAGACTGACAGGCGGTGGTTTCCTTTATAGCGATGGAGAACTATTTTACGGGGCTATTTCAGCCTGCTTGAAATAAGGTAGATTGTAGCACTGCGTAGGGTACTGCTTTATATCACGATCAGAATCAACGAGGTCCCTCTTCATCGCCTATTGAGTCATCTTATTGATGATTTATTTGAACATTCGACTGATCTCCTCCACCGTCGACTGATTTCAAAAACGCGGGGTTGTCGGATTACCTAAAGGCCGCGGTGAGATGGATACCATGTATGGGTATTTTGATGCGCGTCGACAGTGTGCAGTCATTCATGGCTTGAGGTGCCCTAAGTTCATTGCACATGCACAGCCTTCGTCTGACTATCCGGTAGTGAGCACAGTGAGTTACTGTTGATCTGGCAATATGTCGATGCCGGTGCCAAGGGAAAGCTGAAAAACGCGTAGCTCAAGTTTTGTCTGGTCCAAACTTAGCTATGGGGATGGAACGTCTTGGAAACGGGGCCTCACTTAAAGGTCAGTGCAACGCCCGAGGCTGTGATCCTGCTAATCCCGCAGGTCAAGGCGGACAGTTAACAAAGATCACCGATCAGTGATCCATTGGCCCACCATGTAGCCGTGCTAGGGCGGTTAGATTGATATCCAGATCTATTGAAGCAGACATAAAATGACCATAAGTCGATACCTAGTGCACGTATGTCTCTATCCACCTGCCTCTCACTACTTCCTCGTCACTAATTCGTCTTCAATAACCACCTGAAATCTCGACGCTTATGGGTTCGACAACTGCAGTTTGGGTGGACGATAGAGATACTCGAGTCCAGTTCACTGGTGTCTGGCCGCTAGGCGGGTCACCAAACGAGTATAAAGAGACAGTATCCAGCTCAACAAGGGTAGGTGATTCGTTTGTGGTTCCTTTCTATGGTAAGCCATTTCCGACTGGTGCTCATTTATATAGTGCCGGTTCTCACATTTGGCGTAGGAAACTCCATAGTAGTATATGGAACAATCGATGCAACCTCAGGTGGTGTCGTCACAAACTATTCAATCGATGGTGGCTCCCCAGAGCAAGCGGTTTCCCAGCGCGCTTCCAGGGATACGTCTCATCAACAATTTTGGGCATCATCCCCTCTGAATATTACCCAACAGTGAGATATTCCCGTGCCTTTTTCTGTACTTCAGGAAAGCTGATTTGTAAAACAAGTGAGTTGACAGTGACTATGGCAAAAGTCAATCCGGATCCCCAACCAGGGGAAGGTACAATCTGGTTTGATTACTTCATTGTATACGACCCAAGTGGACATGAAGGCGTGGCGCCTTCCAGAGCGATATCAAAAGGGGGGATCGCTGGAGTTGTTTTGGGCGTCCTCGGCTTTATCATCATTATCATGGGCTATGCAGTATGGTACATCCGAAGGAGGAGATCGAAGAAAGAGGAGGAGAGGCGTCATCATCAGGACGCGGGGGAACACGGTTTCCACAATAAGGAGGTTGAGGGTGCTGATGCCCAACGGAGTCGTGAAACTAGGGAATGTAAGCCCCGTTCTATTTTTAGGCT
>MU151174.1:5774-31883 GCA_015584085.1 Macrolepiota fuliginosa MF-IS2 | reverse complement strand
GCAACTTCGCCTAGCAGCTCTTCGCACGCGGCCTCAGTTGTTTCAGTCCCAATAAGCACTAGTAGGAGCTACGCTACCTCCACCGAGGTGAACCCTCGAGAGGGCTTAAGCCCACAACCACCTCTCAAGGCGAGGCTTGCACAAGTAAATTCGCACTCGCCTAGGCCCTCAACAACTCAGGATGGTAGCGAAGAAAGCGTCAGTGTTTCGGGCTCATCCACAGGGCGGCAAAACCAGGCACTGGGAGATGGACCAGCCTTGATGTCTCAGTTATTGTCTGGTATTACCGAAGAAGAAAGGGAAAACATTGCAGGCGGGCCTAGTATCCATCAAGTACCAATTACCAACATCGAGGGCGGCCACGGGCGAAGCGGTGGACCTGCCGTCGGGATTATGATCATTGATCCGGTCGATCTTGGTAATGGCGACGTGGCCGAGGGATCGACTGAGAGAAGGGGGTTGCGCCACGTTGATAGCGGTGTTAGGTTATTGGAAGAGCCAAGGTTACCGGTGGAGTCGCCCCCAGTATATAGTCAAATATAAACCGAAGGTTGAACTTGTGACCCTTGTAGTTGTATGATCGGTTTGGATTTTTTTCTTTCAAAATCCCATTTTTTGTCTTTCATTCCGGATGACAATGCTTCTTCGACTGTGGTAGCGGAGAGTGAGTTATATTTTTGTGAGCATTCATGGTCACCAAAGCTCGCAGAAAGGCAATTGTCCGAGTCGTCGAGCCACCGGGAGAGAGTTAAAACTACGTCGGGCTTCGAGCTTCAAGAGGGGATAGACATAAATCACTCGTTATCTTGAACATCAGTGTCATCTGAGAATTGCACGTTCGGTGGGCAAGCATATGACATGGACAAATTGAACGAGCGGCGGAAGGAAAAGTACTACCAGGGGAGGACCCTGGGGGTGTGGTTGGGTAGGAGGAGGTGCATGTAGTAGTAAAGCTGTGATGACACGACATAAAAGCACTACTAACGGCCCATCGCCTCAAGTCTAATATGCAATCTCAATCTCGGTTTCATACACGTTGTTTTCCCATCCAGGAAACTGCGGAGATCGTCAGACCCTGATAACAGTCATAAGAACTCAAAAGAAGCTCACCAGGGCTCGAGCAACAAAGGCAATCCGATCACCAGCCTGCAAGCAATCAACAAATCCAAGTCCGCGTCCACTCCCAGTCTTCTCGTCATACTCCGTAGCATCTGCCATACCTTCTCCACGTCTCGAGACCGCAGTATTGCTGGTAGATGTGGTCGACCAAGTGACATCGTGGCGTCTGATGTGACGAGACGCCTGCGCATTCATCTGGACGAGCCATCGCCGGTTTTTAGTTTTATGGGGACTATGGATTTCGGTCCAACCGGATTGCGACTCGGAGGGAAGTGAGGGGTGGTGACCAAGGTTTGTAGGTCCCTGGAACATCGTGGAGGTTACCCAATCAGGAGGGCTTGGGGACGGGGATGACGACCTAGCAGGGGGGCGGAGAATGGAGGCCTCGAACCAGGTGTATGAATTACGGTAGGTATCTGATTATGTTGGTTATGAAGGGTCAGAAATGCAAAGGGTGGATGGAGATGAACATACTTTTGCCCTCAGAGAAACCGCCCCATCCTTGGTCACAACTTCTCAACGAAAAGCGGACGGATTTGACTCTTGTCGGCACGGTGCTCTCACCGTTGTATTGAGTAGGAACGGGTTCTGAGATCATATAACACCATTTCGCATTATGCAGTGACTCCTGTACTGCTTTAACGCAGAGGATTGCATCTCGTTTTGTTGAGAGGCGAGTCCAGTATTGCGCTTCGGCGATAATGATATCTACAAGTTCGTATGGGACTCGGGTGAGGAGAATGTTGCGGACTTGTTCAACCTCTGCGTGGTTGGAACGTGTCGCTGTTCCTGAGGGGATAGATGTGCGGCGTTAACGGTGCAAACATACATTTTCTAGACGAGAGTGGTGAATTTTCACTGACCTGAGGCTGTCATATTGGTATGGTTGATGTGGGGTATATGACTCTTAGCCATCATGGTAGAGAGTGGGTTATTATAACAGACTAGTTGGAGGACGGCACGTGCACGCAATGAGGAGCTGACGACACTGCAATGCTGGAGAGGCATTTATGGGGTATCAGTCATTATGAAGATGAAGCGCGCATACACAGAGGACATACACAGCTTACGAAGCCTGTTACAAACACTCACCATATTACCAGCTGAACTGAACTAATTCAGGAAGGGGCCAGGAACATGGCGAACAAAGAGACAATCATTGGTCTAGGTTCAAGTTCGAAAGTTTATGAGGCATCCAGGAAAGCGACCCTTTCCGCAGTGACCCGAGAGGATGGACGAGTCTCTAGTTGGATAATTATCGTAGAGTAACACGGAAGTTCCATAATTGCGGCGAAGGTCGAGCACCTCATTGAAGGGTGATATGGTACAAGCAATAGAGTTTCCAGCGAAAGCTTCAGGTTTATTTTAATATTGATCCGACTGTGAGAATCAGGGCAGGACTCGGCTATTCCCGCTTTTGCAAATGAGTTGCATAACACCACTCAGAAATTCTCGCTCTGACCCAAACACATGGGACACCATCCATGTGGAAAGTATAAACATGATTACACGTGTATGGCTACCTCACTGGAGATTAAGCTATGACCAAACCATCAGCTTCGTGGTGGCCAACCAGCAACCTCACTCACCGCAGTCATCAAGAATGTGAGATCCGACTCTGATAGTGGATCGTCACCTCGGTCGTCGGCGGACTCCAGCACATGCTTAGGCTCAACTCGCACACCCAAGGGGGCGTCTTTCCGAAGCAACTCCAAGACCTGATCGACTGTCGGGCGGTCACTTGGAGTATCACTCCAGCATTTCTGCATGATTTTCCATATGCCTTCCGTGAGCTCCAATGCCTTCTCGCGCTTGGGTTTAGCGGGTTTGATTCCGCGAATAATCTTTGCGATGACGGTGACGCTTTGAGGAATTTCGTGGTACGGAACTTCTCCGGTGAAAACCTGTGCGACCATGGTGTCGGTTCACACGGTATATGGCAGGTATAAGAATGTTGTACATACCTCAATCATTACAGACGCCAAGGAGTATACGTCACTTGCCGAACTTGGACGCAGCAGGCCGATTTCTGCCCCGTCAATGATCTCTGGGGCCATCCAACGTGCTGTCCCGCCCACCTGTGCGCCTGTCTTCAGTGAAGCCCATCGAATAACATCAGCGTCCATCACAGCCGATAGTCCGAAATCTGCGAGACATGCGAAGCCAGCGTCACTTATAAGAATATTGAGCTTTTATCATGTTAGATCCATGTTCTATAAGGTTGTTGTTAGTTCCTCACCCCCTTTAAATCGCCGTGGATGACTTGATTTTGATGGAGGTATTGCAAGCCGCTGACGATGTCATAGACCTTTGCATGTTCTAGCTTGGTGGTTTGAAAAGATTATGACATGAGGGGTACTTACGAACGGGAGACGTGGCACATCTGGGTGCGCCTTGAGATATTCTGTCAAGTTTCCGTTCTCCATCCAAGGGGATACGAGTCCAATTCTACCATAGACGTCGCTCAGGTGGTAGATTCCTGAGAACTGTAACACGTTGGGGTGTTTCAGCTGATTCCAGATTAGAGCTTCACGTGTAAACGACTATGAACCCTGGCTATTAGCAAGTCGCTCATCAACTGGAAAAACGCAAAGCGTACCCCGACCAAGGCTTCAACTTCGGATGTTTGATCCAGGATGAAGATCTTGATACAGATCTGACGTGCTTGATATCGACCTGTTCGTACTTCCCCGAATTGGCCACTTGTCACAGACGTCGAATCGCATTCAACACCATCAAGCCTCAAACATTGAGGATAGAGCCCAGATGCTGCTGATAACCTCAAAAGCGCAAATAAAATAGATCGACGGGCCGCGTGTTCAACTACGTGAGGCAGCAACTGGAAACGAAACATGCAGCCGTAACGTTGAATTTATGATCAGGATATGATATGCGGCGTGCCTCTTACCCTTTCGAGGAGATCGATGATTCTTTGGGCGTCTGTCGACTTTTTTTCGAGCAATGTTTTGTAATGCTCCTCTGAGCACAGTATCCGCGATTGGAGGAGGTCGATGATATCTGCTGTTCGAATTAGGGGCGATGTTGTTGGGTCCCCTAAGAAACTTTCGCTCAAATATTCTATGTCTATGTAGCGAAATTCATACCTTCTGGCTTGTGGGCGGTAGTATCTGGAAATCTACATTTGACGAGTAAGCTTGTGCTCCTACTTCGGGGGTTAAAGGGGTATAAACTTACATCGCGGTGGTGATTTGGATTGCTTGCGAGGGCTTTATTTCGTTATATTGCCGTACACTAGCCACGACAGAGTCGTAGCCGCTGGTGATACAGAAAATGCCTGACCGGGACGGGTCCATTAAGAAATCTCTGAACGAAAGGTGGTAGAAGTGGATGCCCTCTGTTTCCACTTGTTCTGAGGTGGGGACATCGATGATCGAGTACACCTCGCGAACGGCGCGATAGAATGAAGGGATGTCAAGACCTAGAACGTCGAGCATGACTAGAATTGAAACTTTTGTTGTCGTCTCGCAGAGAAGGGCTGCAAGACAGAGGATGCGTTTGAGAACCGGGAGAGAGCCAACGGGTACATGAGCAAGAATCTGCTTGTAAAGAAGGTCGAGAGAGTGTAGGGGATTCATTGGGGTGGGAATGGAGGAGCCTCCAACAAATTTGAGACACACATCAAGTTGGGATATTGGGTTACTGTAGGCTTCATCGCCGATGACCTTGAGCATTGTCGATGCGAGAATGAAAAGCCCAGAGCTCCAGCGGGCGAGTAGTTGGACATGAGCCTCTGAGGGCCATTGGTCGGGAACCAGGTCTCGGTAATCATTACGAATGCGTTCGAATCCGTCACGGAGGAAAGTGTATACATCCTCATTTTCTTCAATGGAGATTTCTTCCCGCTGACAATCGATGGGATTATTGGTGTTTGATAGCATCCGTTTGAGTTGTGGCTCTGGGCGACTGCAGATCATCCAAAGCAGGGAGGACGTTTGCCCTGACCGGGTTTGTGTGCTGATAAGGTCGATGAACTGATGCTGGGTTTCTTCTCCATCACACTCGTCCAGTCCGTCAAGGATAATGAGTAAGGGCTTTTTTAGGGGTTGGAAATCATCGAGGATTCTGAAGGGCTCTGCGACAAGTTTTCTGAACTGGGTTCGGATGTCCTTCTCGAGGATTGTGTGGTCGTCCGCGAGGAGTTGTGTAATCAACTGTCTGTATCCGGGGTCTCGGGCTTGGAGCTGATAGGCGAGCGTGGGAATGACACGAGAGGGATCGTCGTGTTGGTTAAGCCGCGAGAAGAAGAACGCAGCGCCGAAGTGACTGTCGTCCATGGATCTCTCGGCGACAGTTTGAGCAATCGCAGATTTTCCGACGCCTGCTGGACCTAGAATCCAGAGCATATTGTGGTCCCTATCACGATCTAGAATCCAATCCGATATTTTCGTCAAGAGCTCTGTGCGAGTACCCGGGTGGCATCTTGGTGGATAAGCACGTTCTGAAGAATCTGCTTGGGCCCCAGAGATGCCCTTTTGCAAAAGGAGACTGGCGACTATCGCATTTGTGAGCTGTTGTCCATAAGCGAGTAGTTTTAATGATGTACACACCAATCCTTCCGTTGTCAAAGACCTGAACCTGTTCAGTGAATGTCGGGTGATTGATTGTGAAGTTATGAGCATGGGTGAATTCTAACATCAAGGCAGGCTCGTCAGCCTCAAGGGAAGGCACAAGAGAAGAAGACCAACCCGTTAAAAGGGGATTGCGACGGAGGATTGGCGAATCATCGGCGCCACTAGTAATAATATGGGCATCTTCGCGAGAGGCTGTAGATCACCGCCTGAGCTTGCGAGTAAAGTGCATGATAGGAATGACTGACCAGATTCAACAGTCGTGGGCGCACCGCCGCTGCCAGCGCCTATTGTACCATCGTTTTCTTCTCTGTCAGGTTGGGGGGCCCAACGAAAGATATGTCTAATGAAGGCTTTCAACCGTCGAAACAAGGGCATGGGGAGATGATGGGCTGTTCCAAGGAGCAGGAGGCGCCCACCAACACGTGTGGACGATTGCTGTTGAGGGCTTCGCTAATTTTGCTCTACTTCTGATCATAATGGGTTCGCTGCGAATGAGTGCAATATATTATCTATCACCATTCCCAATCCTCCTACTCAGGAAACGCCCACACTCAAACTCATGGCTGTCGTTCAACGGGGATTTGCGACCTCAGAAATGATAACTACACATATATTGCCACAGGTATGTTACAGAGTCGTGGCCCGGGCCCTCGTAGCCGGGCCGACAACGAAGGACAAGATACGGAGCGAGGAAGGGCGCAAGAAAGAGAAGCGGAGAAGGGAGGGTGGAGCCAGGACAAACGGCGTTTCCATGCCGGACTGTAGGAGGAGCGGGCATCAGGGGTGCGCCGACCGCAGGGCTATCGTGGTCCACGGGGAAGTAAAAGGGCTTGGGGCCCTTAATTCTACTGCCTTCGATGTAAATTAGGGAAAGTCCGTCATGGGGATACAATGCCTCTGGGACTATAAAATGATATAATAATAATAAAAAGAGCCGTGGCCCGCCAGTCTTCGCGTTTTGTTAAGCGGGTCAGGGGTGGTGCGAAGAGCTACTGATATCTTGTGATGCAGGACTCTGATTAAGCTTCATTTACGATCTAGCTAAGGATAAATGAGTTTTTCATATCGCAGACATTGTTTTGTCGAAATCATGCTCACCACATTCCTCAGAAATGCAAGATCCGACTGCGACAATGGAACGTGGCGCTCGTCCAGGTATCCTGCAACCCCCCCAGACTGGACTTGCGATGGCATGGGGTCTATATCCACAGTCTCTCCAGATTCAACTCGTGATGGCCCAGGTGCATTTTCCAGAAGTCGCGTCCGGACTAGGTTCACCATTGGTCTGTCGCTAGGAGTATTACTCCAGCAATATAACATGATTCTCCAGATGTCGTCCGTAAGTTCCGGCGCCATTTGGGGTTCTGGCCGATCTGGGTGGGTGCCTTGAATCAC
The DNA here is from genome assembly GCA_015584085.1 of Macrolepiota fuliginosa MF-IS2. NCBI lineage: Eukaryota > Fungi > Basidiomycota > Agaricomycetes > Agaricales > Agaricaceae > Macrolepiota > Macrolepiota fuliginosa. Next base: position 24,777 of record MU151174.1, on the reverse strand, counting down.
ATTTCGAACAACAAGGGCATCGGAATGTATTTCGTAGAATGGAACTCGCCTTGTGAGTATCTATGGGGAGTAGTTAGTATTCATGTACTTTTACCATCCAATATTAGCCCGGCACTCGCCTCGAACATCACGGAAGCTAGAGCATACATGTCGCTGGCGTAGGTTGGACGCATGAGGCCGGTGTTTCCACCATCGAGTAGCTCTGGAGCGACCCAGCGCGTGGTTCCCCCAACTTGGGTTGAGGTCGAATCTGCATACATGATAGATGATAATCCAAAATCAGTGATGCATGCGAGTCCGCTGTCAGTGATGAGGATGTTTGCCTTGAACTTTGTCAGGAAGTCGCACTCATGAAGGCGGTCAATATCGTACCCCTTTCAAGTCGCTGTGGACGACGTTATTTTGATGAAGGTATCGCAAGCCATTGACAACATCATGAACCTTCGAACAGCGTCAGCAATAAAGTCACAGGAGAAACAACGGTGTGGAAGCTGACGAGTGGGAAACGGGGTGCATCCGGGAATGACCCCAGATATCTCCATCCAGGGCGATATGAGCCCAACTCCATTATGGTAATCACTAGGTTGATAAATGCTGGGACTGGGTTGATAAATGCCGAGAAATGGTAGGACATTCGGATGCCTGAGCCGACCCCAGATAATAGCTTCCCGTGTGAGTACCTATATCTCAGCCGGATTAGGTGGGTGAGTCGCCTGGAAATTTTAGGACTCACTCTGATGCGACGATTTGGGTGCGGGGGACCGGATTGTCTAATGACCTTGATGCAAACCTCACGGCAGTGATATTCGCCTTTATATATATCTGAGGATCCCCCTTTTGTTACGGGTAAGGATGTGCATTGGACGTCGTCAACCACCAATGGTTGAGGATAGAGTCCAGAACGTGCAGACAACCGCAACAGCGCTGGTACTATAGCTCGTCGGGTTGCGTCACCCACACCAGGAGAGTCGAGCAACTGACTAATAGTGAGTTTCTATCCAGGAATTTGTCTTTTCGATACTGTCCTCACCTGCTGAAGGAGATCAAGGATACGTTGCGCCTCCGCACCTCTTGTGGCGAACATAGCGTTGTAAAGTTTCTCATCAACAAGAACCTGCGTCAGCAAGAAATCAAGGACACTCTGTTCCGTGGTCTTCCCTCCTCCTTCAGCGATCTCCTTTTCTTCTGAAGAATTTATTAGCTAGGGCCATCAAGCAGAGTCGATAGGTCCATACCGTTAGAAACGACCAAGGAAAGATCATTAGAGGATTCATCTGTTGTATCATATGGAACGCTGTGGAGGACGGATCTCGGTGTTTCAAAATACCAATAAGACTGAAATACATTTCCACTCACGATAGGATGAGGCGGACTGAGGGATTCTTCGCGTTGTACTGATGAACACTGTCCACCACAAAGTCATGGTGGGACCTGTTATGCGACATGGAAAACCCGCCGGATCGGTTTTCGTCACAAAGAAAAGACCTAAGCGAGTCATGATAGAACTGAATCCCTTCGTGATCGGCTCGTTCCAGAACAGGAATGCGCAGAACAGAATGTACTTCCCCAAGGGCAATATAGAAAGAGGCTGAGTCGAGACCTAGAACAGTGAACGTAACACGGACGGAAAGTTCAGGGCCTGGGCAAATGATACGGAGGCAGAAGATGCGTATAGGGGTTGGAAGAGTATACGGAGGTACACCAGCGAGGACTTGCTTGTAACGAAGGTCCAGAGCATGGAAAGGATTGCCGCTAGGAATGGATGAGGATGTAATTGCCTTGAGCGAAACATCTAATTGGGAAATTGGGTTACCGAGCCTTTTATTTTCGATAAACCCGAGGATGGAAGAAGCAAATAAGAAGTAGCCCGATGCACCAAAAGAGAGTTGGCGAATATGCGACTCTGTAGGCCATTGGCCTGGGGGCACCCCAGGCAGTCGGGTACGAATTACGTCAAGTCGGTTGCATAAGAAGTGGTGCACATCGTCCTGAGCCTCCCGATCATCCACAGGTATCTCATGTTGGTGACATTTGATGCCGAGGGGAACGTCCGATAGTATTTGCGTGAGGTGCCATTCCGAACGGCTGCATATCAACCAGAGGATAGGCAACCTGCCCCCTGATTGGACATGGTGGCTTATCAACTCTATAAATCCGCGCTGGAACTCGTGTCCGTCACATTCTTCCAGTCCATCGAGGATGATGAGCAAGGGGTGTCTGAGCAAACCTCGCTCGTCGAGGATTCTGATTGGATTGACAATGAACTCCCAGAACTGAGAGCGGATATCTTTGTCAAGAATAGAGAGGTCAATGGCGAGGCGTTGGGAAATCAAGGCCCTATAGTCCGGAATTCGGACAACGAGTTGATGAGCGAGGGTGGGGATGACACGATGCGGATTGTTGCAGTTGTTAGGTTGAGAGAAGAAGAAAGCTGCGACATGATGACCATCCGCTTTCCATTCCTCGGCGACCGTCTGCGCTATTGCGGACTTTCCGACACCCGCTGGACCGAAGAGCCAAACAAATTTTGACTGCGCGTAGAATCCGCGAGCCAGGCGGAGATTTTGGATCGGGCTGTCTTCCGGGTATGCTCATGGCATTTCGGAGGAGGATAACGAGCGAGAGAATCGACTTCAGCCTCAGTGACTCTTCTTTGTCCGAGGAGACTGATACCTAATCGCATGGTGAGGTACTATTCGGTTGATTGGGTCGAAGCTCACCTAGCCTTTCAGGGTCAACAACTTAGAAGGACCGCTCAATATTATAAAATAATTATAAAATACCGAATTGTGGAAGCTGCACCCTGATGAATGGGAAAACATGCCGGAAGCAGGCTCATGACTATGGGTTTGTGTTTGAAAGTGCTCAAGGGGAAAAATGGGGTGGACCGCGGATTGGGAAGTGAGATTGCTGAGCGGTGGTAGTTGTGGAGGTTGTGACTGGAGAGGGGGAGGGCCGACACTGGTAAGCCCCTGGGAGTCTCCTGGGGTATGATGGGTAGCTAAGGACTGATGGTTATGGATTGGGGACTCAGGGGGGTTCCATGACTGAGTTCTGCTTTGAAATGCTGGATAAGGAATAGACGGCGGTGACGCGGTAGCGCTTGCCCCATCAGATCTGGCTGCAGAGTCACCTATGGTCGTAATACGCTCATAGTGGGGTGCTCGAGTGAGATCACTATCGATCGGTTTGGTGTGAGCGCTGCCAGAAATCTCCCAAGAGGTAGCATAGGGTGGCAGAGACGATCACGCCTCGAGCCCCGGGCTCCAGAAGTCAGGATTAGGGACGGAAGCGCTCGTTGGGCAGAATTATGCACGGGCCAAATGATAAGCGCCCGAAATTGGGGAGGTTGGTCGAATGGAGGGGGCTTTACTTCATGAATTTACCATGCAGTATACACGATAATCTAAAGAGGATTGTAAGCCGCAGAGCTACTGTACACTCAGTCAATGAAGTTTCTGGCCCTGTCGCCATAACAAAAGAGGGCAGCGTGGGAACGCTGATGTCACTACACAGTGCTAGCACCATTAGCTTATTCTGATTGCGACCACCACATTATGTTCAAGTCGGCGGCAACAAAGATCGCCCACAACTCAACAATCCCTGCCCTCGCAGGCAACAAGGACCTTAAGCCTCTGCAAGACCTGATTCTAGCCGAAAAGGCAGTTATTATTTCGTACGTCTTTCCGTCTTATGTACGTGCCCATCCTCACCCAGGTCACAGTCTCCAGAAGCTGAGCGCAGACTTTTCAAGAGCATCAGAGGCACTAAAAGCATGGGGACTTGGTGAGGGCGAAGACTTGGGGGTTAGTGGAAGCCCTCGCCATCTCTACCCAGTAAAAAGATTTCTCACACGATCGCGCTACATTTTAGAATATCTTGGGTGCATCGACAACTATATTCACGCATTTCACTTCCGCACTCTCACAATATGCATCCCACGGACACACGATGCGCGAACAGCTCAAGGCGATTAGAACTCGTGAAGAAAACCTCGACGAACTAAAACGGCGACGCCGGAGTGTGATATCCAAGGCCGAGTCTGCAGGGAGGAAGCTTCAGAAGATGAGCCCGGAACACAAGAACCTCGTACAGCAGACAGACCTGCTAAGTCGTCTCCAAGAAGAGATCCGAGGATTGGATACGGAGATCATGCGAGATGAGGCTGCAATCGGTGATTTTAAACGCTCGGCGACACGGTCATGGATGGGCTTGAAGTTTGGAGGGCTGCTCGAGTTCTGTGAGAAGGGTGTCGTACGTGGTTTCCCTCGTTACGATTTTTTTCTTTTTAACCTTCATTTAAAAGATTGCGGGCGAATTTGGAAAGCTTATCATCTCCGTAAGTCAGACTTGCTACTCCACACGCCACTTATTCATACGCCTCATAGGAAATACCAGAAGACGAAACACAACCGGGTCTACCCCGAAACACCTACCTCGGCCACTCCAAAGTCGAAGAGCTCGTCGCCGAGACGCATCGTTGTGTCAATGAAGTTCGTCTCTCCACCGTCCCCTCCTCTGCCCAACCACGGCGCGTCGATCAACAACTCCCACAAGTTCCGAATGTTTCTGAATCTCCCTTCATGAACCAAGGCAGCTTTTCCTCTCCACGTGGGGACCCGTTCGCCGATGACATGACAAGACGCGAAGTCTTGCCGGATGCGCAAGGTTTTGGTACTGGCCGCTTCCTTGACTCGCCAACTGAACCTGTATCAAATGCATTCCCTCAAAGCCAACAGCAACCCCAGTACTCTGGTTCGTTATCCAGTGCGTCAGCATTCCAGTCCCAGCAGTACGGTCGTGGTGTCGATGAGTTTGGAACCACCAATCCCGCTGGTCCTACCGACGCTCCAAACGCCGGTGGTGGCCGTTTTGCGACATTCCCAGTGAAAGGTCGTTCGGGATCCATGGGCGCCACCAGTGCTGGCGGTCCCATGGCCCTTGGGAGTGTTGGTGGCTCCCAATTCCAATCCCATTTCGACGACAAGGAGCCGCTTTCTTTGTTATCTGCCCCTCCCCCACGCAGAAACTCGGACTCATTCTCATCTTCAGTGGCTCAGGCACTTGCCGCTTCTGAACTTGAACGAGGGTCCCAAGATGAACCACTTCCGAAGCCAGGAAGGTTCAGTAAAGATGGGCCAGCACCATCATACGAAGCGTCTATCGAGTCTGATGTGAACCCTTGGGCTTCGCAGAGATTAGGATCTAATCTCTCTCCTTCAGCGCATACGCGGCAGACATCGAATTTATCGGATGACGAGGCGTTGTTGGCGTACATGTCTCCCGGGACTGCAGCAGCAACAGTTGCGACGACTGCTCCACAAGACCGCGGCGGCAGCAGTATGAACGACAGACACGTAAGCAGACATGTGAGATTTGGAGACGTTAGCGAGATTGACGATGAACTCCCACCACCGATCACACCACAGGACAACCCTTCATTGAATCGTACCTCGCCTATTGAATCAACTACACAAGGGCGGGCTTCCTTTGACAACAGAGGTGTGTTTGTGTCACCCTGATTTCCGTGCCAATTGCGAACTGCCTGGGCGTTCTTTTGCAGTGGATGCAAGCGGAGGCCGAGGGCCTGCTACGGCGATGGCTAGAAACCCTAATGACCAGGAACGAGCGCTTAATGCGGCAGCCGCTCGTGAAATTGCGCTGGAGCTTAATACGTCTTCGGGCACCCCACCCACATTGGCAGATAGTCCAGCACCCACATCGCCTCGCGTAGGTCGACAAAGCGTTTCTCCTAGGCCAGAATACGCTACATCCATTGTAACTCCGACCGACACACTGCCTCGCTATACGGAAGAACTACATTCCCCTCCCCCTGTCACACAACAGTATAGTGGTGCATCTGCGGCGTCCGGCTCAATATCAGCTCCCTCGCCTGTGCAACACGTCCAAATCCCGTCCTATGCATCGGACAGTAGTCCTCCAAGATTCAGCCCGGGTGCAGCTACATACGCAACACCTCCACAACTTCATATTCAGCAGGAGGCGCCATTACCTTCACCTTACGAACAGGAGTTTGATCCCTACGAGGAACATGCGCAACAGGAGAAGGATCAGGGATATAGCGCTGGACAGGCACACGTGTCACTGCCTGCGCCTCAGGCCAACCCATCGTCCGTACCCCAAAAGCAGGGGAACGTACCTGGAACATACTCATACTACGAACAGGGAGGAAGCAGATCTGATGCGAGGCCGGGTGTGAGTCCGTCTTTGAGTTCGCCACGCGCTCCTTCGCCCCCTCTCGAACAGCCAAATGCGCCGTATTTGAGATCGGGGTTGGGCAGTCGGGGATCGTCGTCGTCGTTGAATGCGGCTGGTGCCGCTGGTGGAGGGAAGATTTCGGCGGCAGCGTTCAAGAGACCTTCGCCTCGTCATGGAAGTGCGAGCTCGCCTTTTGGGCCGCCTAGTCCGACGCCGTTTGGTGGTTCTAGCCCCGGCTTCGGTTCGGGTCCTAGTCCTTCTACTGAAGGAGGGAGGAGGCTGCCTTCACCGTATAGTGCCGATCAGCCTCAGGGCTACGCACCACAGGGGCAGGGGCAGGGACAACAAGTACAGCCGCTGCAAATTAAGAAGAGGGTATCGGACAATCCTGATGCAGATCAGTACGATTATATTGGTGCATACGTGGAGAGTGGAGGAGATGAACATGAGCAGGGGCGAGGGTATGATGATGATTATCACGCAGGACAGGTTCAGAGGGCTGTGAGTGCCAATGCAGGTGGTGGTGGTTGGGCTGGGATTGGGGCTGGTGGCGGTGGTGGTGGTGGTGCAAGTGGTGTGGGTAGAGGCGGCGGCGGATACGGACAAGGAAGGTTTGCAACTGATCTAGAGAACGAGAGTATGTTGTGACCCCACGGTTGACGACCGCGAAAGGAATTTATCGTAGACTTAGGCTGAAACTTGTACTTTGGATCGAAACTTGTACTTGTAAATTGTTCGTATATATGTTTGAGTGTAGACGTCTGGATCTTGTACTTCAGTGAACAGTTTTCGTTCGTTATTTTACGTTGCTGTATTCGTTTTTCTCCTCAGTGATCCATGCGATTAGTAGACTGTTGCGAGACTTATGTGAACGATCATATAGTTCTGTGGCTTGGCGCTTCCCGAACCAGGATTTATGAGACTTTTGTAGCTGTGTGTGAACCCCATACGAGAATAATCGGGCGGTAGCGGTGGGCGCGGAGTCACCTAAACGGTACAAAACAAAGCAAAAGACGATATCACATACTTAGATACTATACGAGGCGACTGTAAGACACAAATACTCAGTCACTCGCGAATAGGACGAGAACTGTATTATCCGGTATCTGTAAGACACAAATATTACGGTACGATGAGCATATGAAAAGTAGATAGAATGCGTGTAAGTCTCACCTCAGTCACTCGCGAATAGGACGAGAACTGAGGGGACAGCGACTGCAAGTCCGGAAGTACATATAAAGATGATACAAAAAAAGGGTCGAACACATGAGGATAGTGGGGCTGTTAGAATGCACTAAGAAACGACGTCCAGCTCAGAGGGTCGGCGGGTATCCACGCTGGCGAGTAGACTGGAGACCGGACGCGGATCGCTACATATATACACATATATACTGCCAGTTACTGCGAACGCTGAACTCGTCTAACTCGGAGCGGCATCCCATCGACAGGTTCTGTAATAGAGGATTAGTTGCGCTTATGAAGAATATCATAGGTCCGGGCGCACTCATTGTAATCGCCGCCGCAGGCTTAGCCTTCTGCCCATCATATGCTGGATCAAATTCAAAGTTTACGATTAACCCCCTGTCGATGTTACCGGGTCAGCATATCCAACAACATCAGACATATCCCTCCAAAAGACATACGCCAAAATTGCTTTCATCTCAAGAATTGCCATCGTCTTGCCGATACATGAGTGAGGACCAGCGATGAACGACAAAAAAGAGAACGTCGGATGATAGTCCTTCGGAAGATTCAACCACCGCTCGGGGTGGAATTCCTCGGCATCTTCACCCCATACCACTTTCCATGTATTTGCTACGCGAATCTAGAGGGTTTTTTTTTTCAGTGAACGAAGCACGCAATGTATAGATGGGCGTCAGAAATCATACCGGAATCCAGACCATCGTTCCTTTAGGAATAATAACACCGTTGATAGGAATTGTTTCTTTGGTGATCCGTGCAGTGAGGGGCACGGGGGGGATCACTCGTAGGCTCTCCATCCTGCCCGGCGAAGTTAGTAGTGGTTTTAATGGAGAGATTGTTGACCCACACAACACAGTCGAGCCATTTCAGATCCTTGATGGTCCGATAGTCGGGGTGAGGATTTTCCGCAATGACTGGTGTTAGCTCTTCGCGCAGCTTACGCTGACTTTCTTTATCATTCGCAAGTAGCCATAAGGTCTATGATACATGAGCGATAGGGAGAGCACGAACAAAAAATGAGTTCCTCACCCATGTCAAACCGGAGGCTGTAGTTTCATGACCAGCGCCAAGGAAGGTGAGCTATAATGTAAAATAGATGGGCTATTGTTTTAGTTGAAAACAACCATTCACATACAACTTGATCCACCATAGCTTGGTCGTTCATAGTATAATTTGCGGTGTTTTCCTCCTGATCGGCCTTCCTTGCGCGTACAAGGATACTCATGATATCACGTTTAGCATCCATGTCCGAAACATGGACGGACTCTCGTAACTTGTCTTCCAACATCTTCTTTGATAGTTGCCGGATCGTATACATTGACTCGACGAGAGTGCTCAGATCACCTTCGGCCGATGTCAGCATCAAAGTGGTGGGCGCGATACAGGATATACACGCACGGAAAAATCCAATGCGCTTGAATAGATTACGGTAGTGGTAGGCCCGGTCGGATGAGAGGAATCGAGGACCACCAGGTATAAGCATCACAAGGATCAGTTTGGCGAGGTTGGGGCCTGGATAGGATGATTAAACAACGGTCTCATACGGTCAAAACTGAGGTATACCAGATTGTAGGGCGAGCAGTTTCTCGTACGCCACAGCAAGCTCGTTGTGTGGGTTATGTAAGGAATCGGATTTATATCCAAAGGCAGTCTCGCAGATAATGTCTAGAGTCGCCTTGCTCACTGGAGTGATTGTTTTAGAGTGTGATTCGGCAGTAGCTCAAGGGACGTACTCAAATCGTACACTGGGAGGATTTTCCCGTCGGTGCTAGACCCAATCTCGTTCTTGAGTATGTCAACAAGGCTATCGGTCTGTAAGCAAGGTGCCGTATTGGATTGGGATATATATACCTGTCGATAGATTCCCAGTACATATAAGTCTCTGAGTGCTTTTGTAAGTCGTGTAAAGCACAAATTATGGAGCGCACATACGAGACATTAGATTGGGGATCGAAAATGCGGGATTCATCGCTTTTCTCATTTGTTTGTGCTCATCTCCGGTGACCGTGAGTAAACCATATCCTGTAACGAGGCCAAGTATATTGCGTAGAAATTCGGGCTGAACCCAACCAATTCTTCGTCAACATGGTGCTTAGTGCTGAGGCAAAGGACTGACACGAGGGTACTGAAGCCAGTCCTTGACCAGGATTTGATGCAAGGTGTCAGGTTCCATGAAGATCAACCGCTCCACCCCCACTGGTCCCACAATGCGTACTACAGGCCCATACTTCTTAACCCATTCGCGCTGAGGAATACCAGTCTCGCTCTGTACTATTGTGCGAGACTGACCGAGAATCAGGTTTCCGAGAGGCGGACCTGGTACTTTACGAAGAGGAGAGAGAAAGAGTGGCCAGATTACGAGTCGACGGAGGATCAGATAGACGATGTAGGCTGGTTCGAGGCACGGAATTAATACAACAGTTGGTCTAGTTTCCCCAATTCTTGGGCTTACTGGAAAGGCCTATAGCCACATGTCGACCTTTGACCTCGGGAAGTCTTTGCAAGAATTCGGAGAGGCTCAGTGGGGATGGCCAGAGCTTGCTCATAGTGGGAGACATGGCGAAAGCCCAGGTTCAGTGTTTGGCAATGTGATAAATGTTAAGCTTGTGATTCCCACAGCCAAATCAGTGCAATTCGCACAAGGGCATAATACTGGATTTGATCATGAGATACAACAAATTTCGTCAGCATTTGTCCAATGGAGATATAAGGGATTGGGTCCAGTTTAGACGTCTCCAATTTCTTTGATCTTCCCCACGTCCGATTATCACATGGAAATATGCCGTGCTTTTAATTTTTCACAAGAAGTCTAAAAGACGAAATCTGTGACAGCAGAAAGTCCATTAAGCTAAGTCGTTGCGTCATCTTTAGCATGGGTCATGATTAACGTTCACAAGAGATTCATGAGTCAATGTATTTCTATCGAGAAAATGAAGAACGCGTTATATATATGGTCAAAGCTAGGACGAATAGCATGGAGCCTGTACAACACAAATCTCCTTATTGCTTGTTGGGGTTCCAATTTGGTGGCGCCCTCGTGTACAATGGGATCCTCGGCTCTGTTGCCTGGGCGAAACCGACAAATTGTTCAACGACGTACTGCCCACCATCTTTATTCTTCTGATCATACATCTGGACCCATTCAGCGAACCCCTTCCCGAGATCTACGTTAAGTAGATTTTCCTCCTTGGCAATGAGGACATGTGCTGGGTTGAGGAGTAAGTCTTTCTCATCGTCCTTTCCTTCTTTGTAAATTTCGAGACGGGATCGGACGTCATCAGTAGAGGACAGCCAGATCCCTCTGTCTGAGAGCGTGTATTCTCCTAGTGTGGCTGCAGCTTCAAGGGCTTGGATGGGGAATCGAGGGTATTGATGGTACCACTTCGAGTATGCATACGCCCAAGGTACCTAGTGCAGTATTTGAATGGAATTCCACAAACACTGGTGAATCAATCAACGATATATTCACCTGGCCAATTTTGATGAACAGCTCGCTCTCCTTGATATTTGTTGCGCTCTTATCATATCTCGAAAGAAAGCGTGTGGGGGGTCCAGTCTTGGGAGGTTTCTGGGCGGGCATTGGTCATAATGAGGGACATTAGATATTCGGACAGTGCCTCAGACGCTCACTATTGCATGTTCGTTTCCTGTCCTGACAATTTTCTTGATCATACTCAGAACATTCTCTTCCTTGTCAAGCTTGGCTGGGTTGGCTTTTGGTCCAACGAGATAGAAATGATCCTGGCCATCGAGAATGATTCAGTATGGATGCTTCTGGTGTCTGGTTAAAAGCAGAAGTGACTGACGCGCCACCCGTATAACCACTCAGATAATGCTCCGATCTCCTGCAACTGTCGCTCTGCAGCTTCATTGTATGTCACAGCAACATCAACAACCTTGCTCTCCAGGAATGCTATGCTCTCTGTGGTATCACCGAGATACCATTCAACCTATCAATGCCATCTGTGGTCGGTTGGACGGGCCTCCAATGTACCCGATACTAATAGAGAGGAATACCCACAATGAAAGGTTCGATTCTCCTACGTTGCACCATATAATTGATGAACGAATCCGCCCACGCACCAATTAAGCCAGCTTGGCCAGCACCGCCATTAGCGATGCGAAGCCCGACTTTGTCTTTACTGGTATCAGGGTATGCGCCATAGTATCTTTCCTGCGGTCTGATTCCATTTGTGGCTGCGTTCAAGTCAACGCCATCGGAAGTCGACACCCCCTTGTTTATTGTGCTTTGGTCGGATCGCGACATCGACCAGAGTTGGGGAGGGAACAGCGTGTGGAATGCTGCACGAAAGTTAAGGCCCTGTCTGTCTGCTATATCAACCTCATGTCACGGCTCAGGATCGGTCATATGTCCAGCCTGTGCTTCCCCTTCTTGACATGAAGCATGCTCTGGGAGGTCATTTGCGCAGATATAATCTCCTGATCATTAGATCCACAGAGTCCAGACTCGCGGTTTCGCAAAACCTTAACCGGGCCGTGCACTGTCCTGTATACTTGATCTCTCTACTTGTATACAGGCCGCTAACGAGATCGAAATATTAATGGGCGATTGATGATCGATGGTCGATGTCGATGAGGCCTGAGGGGCAGCGTGACATCATCACACAAGTTCCACTGATTCAACGAAGTACTTATGTATTAGTTTCTATCCCAGAGCCTACTAACTACTTTTCCGCCTGGTCAAGATCAGCGCTGATAAGCCTTAATTATTACAATTGGTATACCACTGAACCCTCCGTCGAATAATACAAGTATGTTGAAAGAAGAAAGGAAAGATGAATAGGCATGATTTTACCAAAAGCGGTCAGTGACGTTGGACCCGTTTAATCCGAAGTGGCATGCCATCTGTAGGTTCTATTGAGAAATGTTAGCACTGGTAGTAGCGGGTGCGCAAATCGACGCACTCATTGTAATTGCAGTGGCCGGTTGAGCCTTTTGCCCTTCATACCCCAAATCGAACTCAAAGTTCACGATCAATCCTCTGTTGGGATCACGAGGTTAGAGCACTCAACAATCGGGAGGATGGTAGGGGCCTTACGCCAAAATTGTTTTCATCTCCATAATCGCCATTGTCTTTCCGATGCACGCATGGGGGCCGGCAACAAACGAGAAGAACGAAAATGCTGGATTATAGTTTTTCGGGAGATTCAACCACCGCTCGGGGTGGAATTCTTCAGCATCTTCACCCCATATCACTTTCCATGTATTCAAGACACGAATCTGTTTCATTTTATTTCAGTCAATGAGTCAGTCTAAGCCCGCAATGAATACATACGGGGATCGAGATCATTGTCCCTTTAGGAACGGCGATTCCGTCAATTGTACCCGTCTCTTTTGCGATACGGCTTGTGCGGGGTATGGGTGGACAAATCCGGAGACTTTCCATCCTGCCCAGCATCATTAATTCTGGTTGAAAGGGATATTTCAAGAGAATGGTGGCTTACACGACACAGTCAAGCCATTTTAAATGCTTCAGTGTACGATAATCGGTATGAGGGTTCTTCATGAGGATTGGTGTTAGCTCCTCACGAAGTTTACATTGACTTTTTTTATCGTTCGCTAATAGCCACAGGGTCTGTCACAGATGAGCAGCGCAAAACATGTTAAAGGATAGTTCATTCTCACCCACGTCAGGCCAGAAGCCGTTGTTTCATGACCCGCACCGAGGAAGGTGAGCTAATTAACGAGGTCAATAGGGCGTTGGTGGCTTCAGTTGAAGCGATTACCATACCACTTGGTCCATCATTGCTTGGTCATTCATAGTGTAGTTCCCAGTATCTCCTCCCTGCTCAGCCTTTCTGGCATGTACGAGGATACTAATAATATCACGCTTGGCATCCATTTCTGAAGCATGAGCAGACTCCCGTAGTTTGTCTTCCAACATCTTCGTCGACCACTGCCGAATTATATGCATTGACTCGATTAAGGTGCTCGCATCGTCTGGTAATCAAGATTAATACTACAGCGATGAGGCTCAATATGCGCTTACGGAAGATGGTAAAGTATTGGAATATTTTGCGATTACGATAGGCCCAGTCGGATGTAAGGAATTGAGGGCCACCAGGTATAAGCATTATAATGCTCAACTTGGAAAAATTGGAGCCTAGATCGGTGGTGAGCTGGCAACCTTTCAAGTGTCTTTCTGGGACGCACAGGTTTGGAGTGCAAGTAGGTTCTGATATGCCACAGCAAGTTCATTATGTGGGTCATGTAGAGTGTTAGCTTTGTATCCGAAAGCGATTTCGCAGATAATGTCAAGGCTGATTTTGCTCACTGGATCGTAGGGTGTTAGTATGGTCACCACGCAATTGATCTAGATAGCACACACTCCAGTCGTAAACGGGGAGGACTTGGCCATCATTGCTTGACCCGATCTCATCCTTCAGTATGTCCACAAGCCTAATATCCTGTGAGAATGGTGTCTTGACGCTTATTTAATTGAAGTAGAATTACCTATCGGTAGAATCCCAGTAAACATGCGATTCTGAGAGTATTCTTGGGCATTCGAATGGAGAACAAGTTGGAAAGAATACTCACGGGACATCAGATTAGAGATTGAAAAGGCGGGGTTCATTACCTTTCTCATCTGCTTGTGCTCGTCTCCAGTAACTGTGAGTAATCCATACCCCGTAACCAGGCCGAGTATATTGCGTAGAAATTCAAGCTATAAAGTCCGAACTTATCAACGGTCTGTTTGATTTTATTAGAGAATCGGGCCTACTCACTCGAGGATACTGGAACCAGTCCTTCACCAAGATTTGATACAAGGCGTTGGGCTCCATGAATATCAACCGTTCCACTCCCACCGGACCCACAATACGTAGCACGGATCCATACTTCTTAACCCATTCACGCTGAGGGATGCCAGTCTCCCTCCTGATCATTATGTGAGACTGACCCAGAATCAAGTTTCCGATGGGTGGACCGGGGACCTTGCGAAGTGGAGAAAGAAAGAGTGGCCAGATAATAAGTTTGTAGAGAGATAAGTAGGTGATAGAAACTATTCCAGATTAAACGTCAAATCGTGTTTGCCTAGATTCTTAACCTTACCGAAAATAGCTATAAAAACATGACGACATTTAACCTCCGGCAGCCTTTGCAAGAAATCGGGGAGCATCAACGGAGATGGCCAGTGCTCGCTCACAGTGGGAGACATGATAAAGACACACAGCGAGTAACAATGAGTAACATAACGATCAAAGCCCTTTTATCCCTATGACTAGGGCTTGACATGCGACTTGGAAGGCGGTGGGCTGACCTGAGACATAGCAAGACTTGGCAAAACCTGTGGTCGAGCCGAGCATATCGGTGGCATAGTGGAATGCTAGAATTTCGTCCGCATCGGGTGGGGTCAAGTTGAAGACATTGACTTCAGCGGAACAGAAGGGGATGGAATCTCCGAACTGGATCTTCCGATAAGCACTGCTAAGTCTTCTGTAGCAACACATCTGTGAATTTTGAATTACTAATGTCTTCTCAGTGTCAACGAAGAAAGGTGTCAAGTGTACCTGGCGCCACTGTCGTGACGGTTGATGATCACTGTGCACCAGTTACTTCCTCCTGGAACACTTAGGTCATTGGAAGGAGACAGGATGCATGTCGGGTCCCCGACCGACCGAGGTATTCTGTACCCAACGTGGCTGTTAAGCGGTCTATTGCCGTTTATATGGCCCGCTCGCAAATTTTTCCCCTACCCACCAGCACCCTTCAAATATCAAAACGACCACGTAGTGGGCCAAAGACTGGGTGTATGTGGGGTGGCCCGTCGCGTCCACCTTCGGCCTCACAAACCCGGAATTAACCGCTCAATTGGGCCAATCTCTACCCGTTTCCCCACATCTATTCTGTTACTTTGCTTTACTGTCACACGGAGTGCCGTACGACATTTCAATAGAGCGATTGTCACCCTATTTTTCCCGCCTCTGTTAGTGGAGTTCCAAATATGTATACACAACTCTACGCCACCGGTGCTGATAGAACCCCGGGTTTGTCCCTATCCGTCTGTGAAGTCCTTCCTTGCCGGTCAGTACTATATGGCATCATTTGGGAAACGGGAGGCTTGGGCTTCCGATTAGCCTCCTAAATGTCAGAGAAACAAGAACATTACACACTGATGACAGGGTCTACCGCGATTGTACTGGCAAATCTATTTGATGTTTGTGGGGTCAATAGTATGCCATAACCAAAATCTCAGACATTCAATTGCGAGCTAAGCTACATTTCAAATTATAAATGTGGTGTGTCAGATGATTCTAATATTTAACTCGTCAACCAGCCTTGGAGGATCCTTAATCAAGTTCGAGGAGCTGTGCAAGAATACGTCTATATCCGAATCCAGTTGAATACTTCTCCTTCACATCGCCATCCACCCACCCTACAAGATGAGAGCCCCAGTACGTGGTTTGTGCTCTGAGTCGTCTCGGCATGTTCGGGGTTGCAGCAAAAACTAACTTCAGAGCTCCCTCCGCCTTCATCCGTGCTTCATCATCGTCGAGCGTGACTTGCAAGACTGGAATGTTAAGAAGTTCCGGATTGTTGAAGAATTCGGCCACGTCGTCGCCCCTAAAATCGAACGTATCGATCATGGCGAACTGCAGAGAAACCGCTGCACGACTGATGAAATCCTTATACCGCTTACAAGCGATATTTGGTCCGTCACAATGGTACCTGCGACCGCAGAGGTACAAAATCTTGAGCCCAGGGAGATCAAGGTGCTGAAGGGTTTCGTACATCCCGACATCCGAGCGAACTTCGAGGAACCGTAAGTTTGGTAAAGTGGCAAGTGGGCGGGGGGTAGAGTCAACTGGGGTAGATGGGTTTCGACGGAGCTTTAGTAAAATGACTTCTGCTGACGTTGCAGACGAAAGCAGTTGGTAGGCTTCGTCTGGCGACACCATGACAGAAAGGGTGATGACGCGGAGTTGTTGCCATGGGAAATGTAAAACCGCGATTTGGAAGGATGAAATCT
Source organism: Macrolepiota fuliginosa MF-IS2 (assembly GCA_015584085.1). Taxonomy (NCBI): domain Eukaryota; kingdom Fungi; phylum Basidiomycota; class Agaricomycetes; order Agaricales; family Agaricaceae; genus Macrolepiota; species Macrolepiota fuliginosa. Next base: position 8,366 of record MU151174.1, on the reverse strand, counting down.
CGTCTTCGCCATTCAAGATGTACTTATCCCACGTCACCTGACGCAATGCTGGTATTTTAGAAATATTGGCTAGGAGCTTATCGTCCAGTTCTTGAGGGCATGAGGAGACTACTTCGATTTCCTCTAGATTCTCCGCATTTTGCAATGGCAAATCTGAGAACACTTCAGCGCTCCGATCGAGGAAGAAGATTTTGAAGGACTTCCAGCGATGGATGTAGGATCGAAGGAGTTGCATAGCGGCAATAGCACGCTTGGGGCTTCCGGTATCGCCTGGATGACCGCACGTGAGGTCATAAGGACCATACAAGTCTACGTGAATGAGGAGTGACCCGGACCTTTTGACCCAGAGCTTGAGCAGGGATTGCGATGGGAATATGGTTTCTTCCGGGGTAGCCCTTACCTGGATGCTAGTCCAAAGTTGGGGCGACCCAATGGCAGCCTCTCGCATCTGGTGGTCCAAGGAGCACAGCAGGGCCCTGGCCTGGTAAGAGACCGTTGGTGGCCCTTGAAAACCATCTTCAAAGTCGCAAGCGTTCGTATAGTAAAAGAAGATTCGTGACAGAAGCTCGTTTGGGAGGTCGTGTAAGCTCCGCCGCTTTAGGTTGCCCATGGGTGTGTTGGCAGAAGTGACCTCGGTACTAGCATCGTCTGTGGTTCCCTTCTTTGCTGTACGAGGCATTAGCACAGGTTGTAGTTCCTCCATCTTGGTCTGAGACCCGATACGCGTTGAGCGCCTTGACATCGCCTCCCCAATGACGGCACCGTCCTCTTCTGACGTGGCTATTGTTGGTTTGTGAGGCATGTGCGGAATCTATCGGATTGCACGTCGACAGCCAAATGTAAACCGATGATTGAACGCCTACACAGAGGATGGACCCACCCGTGTTATTTCCCGCAGTTTGCGAGAGCTGATCGTTGGTTGCTGTAAAGGATAAGTATCGAAGTCTTGAAGAGAACGAGTCAATGGGACTCTTCAGGTGACGCTTGTCACATTAGTCTGAACCTAAGCAATTAACGTTAACATTGGATTCAAATTTGCTGGATAATTCTGATGACACGTTGTTGGTTGCGGCGCGTTCCATATCAACCAAATAGCTATGGATACAAATATAGGATTGTGTGACAATGAGTCGGACAAAAGTCCTGCTCAACCCGCAAGACAGGCCGCGACGGGGCGGATAGGTCCCGTGATCGTCTTGGGGCGAGGCACGGACTGCACAGACCGGAGAAATTGTCATGCCCATGTAATGTATGGACGGGGATCGGCCATACCCTTTTTGGGTAGTTAAGATGCATGCACTCCGTTCAGGCCTTCTCTCCTGCCCGCTTTAGTGTGTAATGTACTGGGGTTCAAAGTCCAAGAGCCTGTTAGAGAATCGCATATAGATGGGCTTGATACACGACATAAACTAAGGGGGTGGTGTCTATGAGTATCAATGGGTTTCTTCTGATACAATGACGAGGTTTTTAACAGCATAACGCCAGCGCTCGCACTGACGGGACATGAATGAATGAACGGAGGAATCAAGGCACAACGTAGGCTTCTGTGCCCGTAGGCAGAATCAGGCTGGGACTTACCAACAATGGCGAGATTCACTACAGGATGAAGGGAAAGTAGTCAAATATAAGTACGAGAGTGGAAGGAGACGGAAGGCGACGACAATGACAGTGGTGCCCGCCATGCTCGGCATGCTTGATATGTGTACATGAGTTGGTAACCGTTTGTGTCCGGATTTGGTTCGGACCTCGATCAGGTTATTCGCCTCGATGTTCAGGCAGAGGAGACTCTACTAGTCCTTGGTTGCAGAGCGACCGCCGCTGCGGTTCTGGAGGGATTAAGTCCTGTTGAAATTTGTGCGTTATCGCAACGCTGATTGACTCGACTTCAACCTTCGTGCTGTTCGCATGTCATCTATAATGAACAGTGTGAATTCGGTTAACTTGTGTGCCTGGTTGAATTGTAGCTGCGAAAAATGATGAGGAAGGAATAAGGTTAGATATTAGCTTCAAGGATCTCTAACGAGATAGGCGAATTCGAAGGAAAATAATCATCTGGACCTTGAAACCAAATCGTGATAGGCAGTTGAGAAGATATTTCAGGCTGTAAGAGAGAATTATGTATCGAGTATTGTGCATGCAGAAGTAAGGGGCCTGTCCCCCGATGCTGCCAAGAAACCTACGAAAGGTAGATGAAATTCTGCAGACACCGAGGTCTTGGCGGTACTACCAGAGGCGAATATAGAGAGGGAACTAGACCGAGAGAGGAGCATGAAAAAGAGAATATTGCTGATTGGATTAGACCTGTCTGAGTTAACCCCAGAAACTGGGCTTCACAATAATTTACAACACTTCACTCGTGAAGCGATTGCCTGGCGTCACCCAGTTCATCCTGATATTTTAATACTCGATGGAATCTACCATATTTGCGACGCCATGGCCGAATTGGACTCATATCTAACCCGTATGATGCCAATAGGTCCGCAGTACCCTCATTCATTTGTGGTTTCATTATGTACTTCTCAAGTGAGTCTAGTTGAAAACTAATGGTAAGACACGGCAGCACAGTCCCTTGGTCTGTCCTAGAAGCAGCTG